>CP139504.1:427428127-427567437 GCA_021014915.2 Artemisia tridentata subsp. tridentata
ATCTTGTTGACAACTTAGTTTATATCTTTCTAGTATATAAAAACAATGCCTCTGAAACCTTCTTCATGCTTCCAAAAAGTGACACATAAGCCACTACAAAATTTACACATCAGCATACTAGAATAAATATCTAAAAACCAAAAGATATGCTCATATCAATGCTAACGGCCCCAGTAAAAAATCTTTGACCGGGGCCGTTAACATTGATATGAGCATATCTTTTTTTGACTGGGCCGTTAGCATTGACATGCGCAAGTAGAAAAAGTAACCACCTCTATCTAAAGTGGCAAACAGGTTTTCAGATGCATCTTTTGAGCTCTATATATGCCATTAACTCCTATGTGTATTTGATCTATGTCCAACCCTTGGAGCTTGAGGTTGTTCCACCTTATAAAACTACCCTACAAAACACAACAATCCCATCAGCATAACCAGTAAAGACATACAAGGCGACTAAACCTTTTGAGAATTGCTTAACAAGTGCTTCTTGTTAGGTCTGTGATTTGTGAATATCATCATTCTTGCATCAGATGATATGAAGGCACTTCTGCCATATGATGATCCTCGTTTGAAAGAATGTGCAGACGCATTGGATTAACTAGCTAGTTCAAGCGTCAGACTTGCTCAATCTTCCATCGCCTAGTCCATTAGTATTATTTTGTGTAGTGCAAATTTAAGAAATGAATATAAAGAAAACATCTTGAGAAAATAGTACAAGTAACAGAAATCTCCTCCTGGGTTCTTGATTAGCAAAAAGTACACGAAGATAAGTTCGTTACATAGACTGATAGACTTTAGCAAATCTGCAGCAAGGAACGCAGTGCTATCGTAGAATATAGTTAACTAATTACATCATCTTTTCAATATCTTCAGAGAGTTAAACTACTGCAGTTGTGAAACTAAACGTCAAGCGATGTATCATCATCGATCCAATCAGCATAAACACGACTAATCTTGCCTCCATTCTTGCACTTAAATTCCCATCCTTTCCCATCCATGTTTTCTTCACAAGTCTTAACAAGCCATTCGCTGGATCCTTGATTCTGCAATTCTGTGAATAATAAAAACAATCACTCAGTTAAAACATTGATCAAAGACTTATTATGACGATAGCAAATCTGTAGCAAGAAATGCAGTACTATCCTAGAATTACATCAAAATTTCAAAATCTTAGTTATACGTCAAGTGGTTAACTGTTTCTTTCGTAATTACCTTATAGTCAACAGTTGTGTTCAGCAAAAACAGACTAAGCTTACATTGTAGTCAGCAGTTGTCAAAGAAAAGTCAATCGCGAGCTATGATCATACTGAAGGGGTGTTTGGATGTACATTTAAATTACAGTTGCAACAACCAGTTTGCGTTTGGCAAAAACACATTAAGCTTATAATATTCTGCTCATTTATTATAATAAACATTAAACAGTAACAGTAAGTAAACTAGATAAAACTGTAAATTTACTTTCTTGTCCTATGAGTCACAATAATGGCTTTGAAAAACCACATCCAAACACCCCTAACCTTAGGGGTGTTTCTTATTCTGCTTATCTGCTTATTTGCCACTGTTTATTGGGTTTTTTATAGGTAAAAATAAGCTGGTTCCATGTAAAGCTTATTTTAAAGTGTTTATTTTGTTGTGACTAAAATTACATTTTTACAAACAAAACTTAACTTGAAACCTTTTATAAAAGAATTTAACATAATCATTTTTTGGAGTAGTCTTGCATTTTTTTTACAAAATAAGCAAATCCAAACACCATTCCTAAGAGTACTTAGGGGTCGTTTGGTTCGTTGCTAGGAATCATAATGGGTATTGGAATGGGTATGGATTGAAAGAAATAAAATTGAATGATAGTATTAATGTTGTTTGTTTTATATAATGTAATTGGGAATTGGTTTTTATTTAATTTTATTATATAATAATGAGGGCCCACTTATTTATTATTTTAAGATATTTTATTTATAAAAAAATGAAAAATGCTTTTTTATTATACAAATTTGTATAACGAGGGCCCACTTTGTATGAAATGTCCGTTGCCATTGTTGAGTTTTGTGGAAATATGTCAGTAAACCAAAACAATTTGTCAGAAAACCATGCGTGAGACCTGACTTTTGTGAAAACCCTCCTTCGAAGGTATGAAATACTGTTGCGTAACCCACAGACTCAAACCAAACAATATGTATTTCTTTGAAACCATTCCTTGAATCCAAATACCTCAAAACAAACGCACCCTTACTTTTAAGCACAAAGCATATTTTGTGGTATTGTAATAAAGTTATCGTTTTAAAAGTTGTTATTACCAAAACCTTTTATTTAAAAGGAAAACTGTTCTCTAAAGATTACGAGGGCTCTCATTTAAACACTATATTCATTGAAAAACTATCCTGGTATATTTAAACAAGTATTATTGGCCCTGCTTTAGTAATAAACACTTATCGCTTATCATATCTACTTCCAACCAATTCCATATATAACTAATTATACATGTGAAGAAAAAGAAAAAAAGAAAAAGATATGAGACCAAATCACGATCAAGTTTAACAAATGTTATATCCATGTCATCCGAGCAATGACACAATATGCAAGATTTAAAGGTGCATTTAGTTTGTGGGTGGCTATGAAGTTTGAATTTGTATTTTAAAAAACTTAGTAGTGGTAACTCAGGGCGGTGCACTTTGGCATGTGAGCATCCTAATATTTTACACAACGTTCATAACATCATCTTCATATTGACTATGTAATTTTGAAAACTGTAAATATAAAAGAGAGTAATAGAAAATTGTGAGAATTTATTTTGATAATCTTAATGATAATTGGACGAGAACTTTCTTTGAAGATGCTCTTTTTTCGGTTTCAAATACTACATATAGAAACTTTAATAAATAATCGTGAACGATCGTAGACCGTGTCGCCTAAAACCATCACTAGTGTTGAAACAATATGTTATCCTTTTCGTTCCTTAGTGTTTCTTTTCCTTATTTTCTTGTCGTTTTCTCGCTACATTGCTTTCATTTGTTCCTTCTCGATTCTCTTTTGACCTTCTATTTTCCTCTCTCTCTCTCTCTCTCCCTCCCTCCCTCTCTCTGTCTGTCTCCCCCCCCCCCCCCCCCCTCTGTGTGTGTGTGTGTGTGTGTAGTTTACGCTTCATAATATCCCCTTACATTTACGCTTCATGATTGACATTACGATGTTTAAAACCGCAATCTGGCATCCTGCCATATAGTTTACACCAGATTGCGAGAACGAACCTGTTTAAAGAGTATGGAGTATATAGATTTGGGGGGGGGGGGGGGGGGGGGGGGGGGGGGGGGGGGGGGGGGGGGGGGGGAGTATATAGATTATAATCAGTCACTAAAATCAATTGGGCTATAACTCTAGCCTCAACACTCGAATCTGCACTATAAAATTCATCATGTGATATGGAAAAACTGAATCAGATAACGAGTGATAATAATGGCATTATATATCAATTGTCTTATCTGAGTGTTTGGCAAGTTATGATTATTTAAGCATTTACACGTGCAATGGCTCTAAATAGTCTAAAATCTAAATCCGTTTTGTTGTAAACATTCCAAAACGGATTATTAGACCCTTGGACTCCTAGAGTGTCATGTCAATTTTTCACAAACACTGAGAAACTGATTTGCAACTATATAAAGCATTTATCAGATAATTAGTTAGTTTCAAAACGCAATGTCAAACAGTTCCTTATGAATCCTTTTGTTAGATTGTCACCCGAAAAATATATTTTGTCAAATAAAAATCAATTGTAAGTAATATGACATGATCACAAAGAATACTAGATTTGTTAGTTTGACTTCCAAAGTCAAAGTTGTGGTTCCATTTTCTTTAAATGTTACTATCCACCTTTGCATTTTTGTTTTCCAAAATTATGATCTTTGTTGTGCTTTGATGCGGCATTTGCAAGACTTCGCAAAAGGTTTTACTTCTCAAGGGATCTTGAGAAGTTTTGCAATCCTCCAGGTAGTGTACATGATCGTTGTAGTGTAGTATAGGTAAATCCGGGGGATTGATTGTTCTCTTAGGGAATCGTGTCGTTAGGTCAAAATGTATGTCGAGATAGGTCTAGAGGTGAGGGATGATTCTTTTTGTATTTTTATATATTTTAGAAAGCAAGTAAAAATCTCGGGTTTTGAAGGAGTGGGCGGAATTAGTTGCTAATCAACTAACCAAAAAAAAAAAACTAATTTATAAAACTAAAAATTAAACTAATAACAAGAAAAAGTAAATTGGTGGTAACTCTTATGATAGGACAAACGTGTTTACTTAGATTTTATTACTCCCTAGTTATCTCCTACTGATTTGTTGAATTGTCACGTCCTTGTTTTAGTTGAAGCGTTGTATTCCTTAATATTGGTTGTGGGGTGGTACCGAAGTCCCCAACTCTATGAATCTTAGTCTCCCCTAAATCACTTAAAGTCTATTAAGTTTTCTAGGATTTACAAGCCGCAATTCACGCAATAAATACAAAGAGAAAAACCAATAGTGCACTCTACGGTTGCGTTTTCTAAGACGTTCAAGCTAGTTACATATGAGAGGTCAGCCAGTTTTCTTAGCCTAACGCAAGGCAATCAACTATCAAGAGACAACAAATCAATAATCAACAACTAGGTTTCACTAGATCTAAGCAAACACAAATAAACTTAAGCTAGCATGATAGATAGAAGAAAAGATAAACAAGTAATCAAACAACACATAGACATATTGAATGATTAAACGAATAACTTATCTTCAATTAAGCACAAGGTTCAAGGGTTGAAAAACCCTTACAAAGCTGCTGAAATTCGTCCCTAACCCTAGCCAAGATATGTCTCCAAGATGTCACCCATAACAATGAAAACATTCGAAAATATATATAGTTTTACATCGGTGACGGCGTCAGTTTATAACTTCTGACGCCGTCAACTCGCCTTGATTTAGGTTTTCGTCTGTGTAATCGCCGAATTAGTTACACGAGATGGTCCATTAGTTACACAGACGAAAACCTAAATCAAGGCGAGTTGAGAAAATCAAAACATTGACTTTTACATACTTTACACGAGATGGTCCATTAGTTACACTTGAACTTTTAAATCAAGGCGAGATGGTCCATTAGTTACACGAGATGGTCCATTAGTTACACTTGAACTTTTACATACTTTACACATAAGTAACTAATGACCCGAATTAAGAAAATCAAAACACTTGGAGTACTTTAAACATTAACGCATATATGGGGGTAATAACATTGACTTTCTTCCCCATTACTCCATAACAACTAGTACTTCTACCATGAGTCCCAATCATCCCAAAACTATTTTTACAAGATATGACTCGACTTAGCAACCATGTAACCGATTAGAAAATTAACAAAAGGGTTTAACATATATGTTGTAATAATAATGCACTAAAGATGAGTGCATACAAGGTAGGCTAAGGCGATTTGGGTGTACATTTGGGGGTGGATTGTAAACAAATTCTTCCTTTAAGTAACCGGAATGCGTTATTCAGAATTTCTTTCTTTCGGTCTTTCCAATATACTTAAACTTAGAAAACGAAAAGGATAGGCTCTAAGGGGTGTACTAGGGGTATCGTGTACTAAAAATGAGTACATCGCAAAGGTGTGGGAAAATTACTTGACCGGTGTAGCCAACGTAATTATAATTACAGGTTTAAAACAAGGGTTATCCTAATGCCTCTTATCATTTAGTAAATCCTAACTAAACGAATGTAGTCTCACTAGCGGTCTCGGGATGCATCACAAACGCAAGTTCTAGAATCTATATACTACCGGTACACTCATAAGCATCAAAGATAAATGCTTTTTCCTAATAATCTAAAGGCGAACCTCACATTTTTGGGGTGGAAATTTTTGAGTGGAAGGGTTTTTGTGCTAGCTATATAATTCCTATCCATGAGACGCTTATTAAAACTAAAGTTTCACTCCTATATGTTGTAAAAAATTTTAAATTTGGTGCTAAAATTGCCCTAACAAGTATCTCTTTTAGTTTTATTACACATTTACTCTAAAACAAAACAAATATCAAGCGAAGTTATAGTTTCTAAGGTATCCCATTTTACCCTCCCTACACTTAAATTGAACATTGTCCCCAATGTTCTTGAAAAGTACCAAAGATATGATAACGGGAAAATAAAATAGATGAAAGAAACTAATACTCCCCTGATTTGCTCGGCATGGACGATGTGAAAACATGGTTAAATCTTCCTCCAAGAAAATAAACTTGATAAGCTTCACTTCCAATGTATACTTTCATCTTCTTCTCCAATATAACCTATAATTCACTAAGAAAACGAAACACAAAACCTCGCATAAAATCGGCGGTAAACACTATATATACTAAAACTAAATACTAGAAAGCAAAGTAAGATATAATGCTTGTAAAATAAATTGTAAGATATTTCAATTCATAACACACACAATAACTTGTGATTTAGCCTAATCTAGAGAGAGAGAGGGAGAGAGTTGGGAGTTCTTAGAAAGAGAAAGTGAAGTAGATTAGATTAGAGTGAAAGAAGCTCCAACCCTTCCCATGGGTAGGGAAGGGCTTATATAGTGGCTTACAAAACGCCCCTAAACCGGGCTATGGAGCGAGCTGACAGTGGGTAAAGACCCGACCCGACTCCATGGTGAGTCGATATCTAAACTATAACTGTTAAACCTACGAGCTAATTGATGCTAATAGATACTCGGGGTGACCGAGTCTTTCATATGAATATTTATATTCCTAACAATCTCCCCTAAAGGGAGGTCACCCCGAAAATTACAATTTGAATTCTAGCATTTAATTTTATGACTTTAACTTCCTAGCTCGTAGTCTTTGATTCTTCAATGTCCGCAATCTTTGTACTTCTAGTAGTGATCTTTAGATGACTGTTCCTTTGGTTTGGATGATCTTTGAGGATTCTTTGAGATCTTCATCCAATGTACTTCTTCAAGTCATCTTTTGCAGTATCGCTTCCATATGAAGTTGTGACCTTTGGACCGGTATGCTCACACTTTTCTGGATCATGATATTTAGCATCAGAGTTCCGGAAGCAGTGTTTGAAAGTCTTTAACTCATCATGATTTCTTTGATTTTGGTTGTGAAGCGTGAGCATGGGGTGATGAATGGACATCTCTTCGGCAATCAGCTGCAACCGCCAGGGATTCCTGCACACAACAGTTAGCAACAAAACATCCGACACTTATAGGTTTGGATTTTGAGATCGTAATCAGCATAGTGTGAAAATTTTCTCTAATCCTCGCCAAGGCCGTTCCTGAATCGGATACACCTCAAGAGGGCTTGTACAGATACACCGAAGTGTATCAACAATTCAGGTGAGTCGCTGAAGTATACCGTAGTATCACTCCACGACTGTAGACCGTTTGACACCGCCGCGAACACTAAGCATAATCCACAAGGAATTACCGAAGTGACCTGTTGTCAGGGCTGTTTGATGTTGACCCTGGCAGGAATTTCCATTCAATCACTGAGAATTGCATTTGTAATTTCTCTCATAAATGTTGTGACAGATTGCTGGGATCTGCGTAGGACTCTTAGTAGTACAACTGATGTTCTTAATGTTGAAACATCAGTGTAACAGTATCATGTGTTCCTATGAGATCTTATGATGTATCTCGCGGCTCTAGACTCGATAAGTGCAAATTTTTGGTAGTCGGAGACTGGAGCGGTGTCTCCTGTTTCAATATCAACATAACTCGTAATGAGCGGTCGATAGATTATGTAGGGTTCCCCGTGAGAATGAAACAAGTCCTTTTAAGAGAACTTGAGTGGCTAGAAGGTTTAGTGCAGTGCGTCACTGGGTCCATGACGTCTTGTCTTCAATACCGGAGTTACCTTAGTAACAGCCAGTAGCATATGAATTGAACCCGGTTTCTACCCTAAGGTTGAATAATTGGAGGGCTATTTCTTTTCACCCTTTCTCATTACTTTTCTTTTTAATTCTTCAACCCCTTCTTTCTCCTTTCTCATATATCTCCTTTTTCTCAATCATACCTAGGACTTTCTAATACTAACTATTTGGTATCGTCCTTGGGTAGATCCCTCCGGCTCTGGCGGATCATAGGACGGTTTTCCTAACCTTAGGCACCTTATAACTTCATGACTATCCTATATTGCCAAAAACCAATTCTTTGAAAACTCTCTCAAAGTTTTTATGATTTAGAAACACATTTTGCTAACTCTTTGAGAGTTTTTGTACATATTTCAAATACTCCCCCTTAACATGTGCTCATATGTTTTTAGTTTAAATTTGCACATGTTGGGCAGAGTTCGCACTTTCTGAATTGATCCACTTTCAGTGAACATGACCGATTCGAAACACGCTTACATCACTAGTTAGACTAGCTTGAAATTATTACCCGGCCTGGTCAAGTCCACAGAAAGTTTCTCGAAACGGTACACTCTACTCAGACAAGTCCTCTTCGAGACACACTTACATCACTGGTTAGACCAGCTTGAAATTATTACCCGGCCAAGACAAGTCCTTTCGATTAATGACAATTAGTTTCGTTTCGTCAATTCATTGGTGAAGTCTGAGTCGAGCTCACATAAAATGCCACATCATTTTGTCATCACAAACCATTTGCTCCCCCTCAATATGTGCATCGATATACGAAAGAGTTTAGCACATATGAGAGAGCTTACACTTGAGTCCAAAAGATCACATTTTATATCAGATTTCATAATTAAATCACATTCTCTCCCCTGATCAAAATTTCAAACCTTTTGAGATTTGGGATCTCAATTGATTTAAATAAATTAGAAAATTTGGAAGAAAATGTGGTCTGATTTAATATGTGCTGATAATGGAACGATATGCTCCCGATCAATCTATGAGAGAGAGTGTTAGTGTTAGGTATGCTTTTGTCTATAAATGATTTGGAGTTTAACGAGAAACTCATGAAAAATTCATACTCTGACACATAACATTTGATACTACACTACTTAAGGATGTACAAGATAAACACCATAAGATGATATTTGACCTTAATACTGGAATGATGAAATCATTCCGTTATCTGGATGAGTCTGTAGTCAATATCTTTGAACCTTCCACTACCTAAGCTTATGAGAATCCTGTCTCTTGTTAATCTGCTAAAAGTCAGCACTTTTCTTATCCAGTGCAGATACACAATTGGCTAACTCAAGATCTGTTGTGCTTTGTAGCAGTGGAGATGATGGTGGTGGAAATACAGATCTCTGAGGAAGTATATATCATGCAGAATATCCACAGAGATCTGAAATATTAGGTTCCTTTGCTTCTTTTGTCGATCCAAGATATAGTTACCCTTTCCAATCGGCACCCAAGCATAAAATGGCAGAATATGATCATCAGATCTTGTGGGAGCAGGAGCGGGAACATTCTCATAAACCATGTTATCTGTATAAAAGAGTCAACAAAGATAGACATACATATAGATATTTGGTGTTCGACAACACTCAAACTGCTATCGACTAACAAAAGTCAATCCAACATAAAAAATCATTCAATCAGATCATACAAAGACATGGGGATTATATGTGAACATCAAACTCGAATCATCTAATCCTAACCATCATATCCCATCAATTCAAAGTTGGCAGATTTAGACCCTGGGATTTCAAACTCCTTATATTTACGGAATTAAGTATTTAAAGGTTAAAGAAAGATTAGTACTTGGCACGACTGGTCCTTGTAGTTAATTTAAACCTAGGAAACATTTAGCAAATTGCACATAAGTCCCTAAAATTTCTAACTACAGACACTTTGGCACTTTGAGTTACAATAGATTAACTCTCCTTCAAATTATAACCCTATTAAAATACAAGAACCTTTTCCGTTAATTATAAGATGATTAAATAAGCCCGTTAGATGTCATATTTGAAACCACTCTCCCCCTCAATCAATGACCCGTTTTCTATTTAAAGAGTTGTAGTCATTGATAGAGTGTCAAATTTTATGAAAAATCCAAATCTGATTGATTATCAATAACCGCATTGTTCCACCACGTGTGACACACATAATTTTCGGAAGAATCATAGAAGGAAAATTATATGGATAAAAAGAAGACTTCTCTTCTTAATCAAGAAATAATGCACTGAAACGTACATCAAATCGGGGATGCACGGATATGAAATAATCCATGCCTGGGTGAACTACACCCGTTGTTAGGAACAGCTGTCTTTTTGGCGACATGCTTTCCTCATTTTGAAAAACCGGTTACGTATCTAAAGTAATAGCAAGCCATTTAGGCATGTTTTGAAAACTTTTTGAACTTCTGCTCGAACTTCATTTAAAGACCCGTGTCATTATTGAATGACATTTCTAGGACCGTAAATGTTATCGATACCAGAAGACATGCCTTGAAAAACTATTTTTTGGTATTTTCTATTTTTCTGATTTTTTATGGTTTTTGTTGGTTTTATATTTTTCTATTTACATTTTGGTATAAGATATGTACAAAATATATTATTCAATTTAAGAAGATGTTGACATGAATACCGAAATGAGGATATTGTTCTGTATGTTGTAGAAGTCAGTAGTCAACATCTCTTAAACTTTCACCACCAAAGCTTTCGAGGCTCCTGAATACTCGTCTGAACTTGAGCCTTCTCAATGTGAAGCTTTGATAGCTTCCCCCAAACCGACAATCTTCTTTTTGAGCAGTTTCAAAGCTCTCTTTCAAGCTTACATTAGTTAAGTACACAGCGGAATTCGTAGCAAACCACATCAAATATTGCTGCTCCTTTTAAGAATAATCATCGTGATTATCTGTTCGGGGGATCATCAAATAGATCAGCAACGTATCATCTCACGCTTGAATAATTCTTCTCATATTTCTTCCCGCTGAAGGCTGAAGTAATGCATGCCAAAAGTATCAAGAGACCACTTCCCCCAAGTAGTTGAAGTGATGCAATCAGTCTCATTGTACGAAGCTCAAAAACCCGAAGTACACACTCAATCCTATTAATGAAGTCGAAAACGTAACATCAAGATCAATTAAGACCCGGAAATGCACTTTTCTCCCTTCAGGAATTTGCAGATGAGAATTGCTACACCAAAGTCAACTAAGTCCCGAGTGTGAGAAATTTATCCCGTATTCAGTATACTGACTAACTAGAGGAATCATCATACAATTGTGTACCTCTTTTATCATCAGAAGCTGTTTCTTACATCTCTTCCCCCACGTAGTTGGAATAATACACCAAAAGCCACGAGTTAAAACACTGATTTTCTCTGCGGTTACGACATTTGTCTTCCCGGAATAACTTCAATTAAGAGGAAGTATAAAGTTCATCACGTGTACTCGTTGTGCGTTCAGATGTATGTCTCCTTCCCCCTTGCTGGTTTTGATACCTCAGAATCAGCAACACATTTTACGCACATATACTTGAAATCTTGAGAGAGAACAAACTTGGCTTAAATGTATCCTGTGAGAATCAACTGCTACAGAAACTCTCTCTGTAACACCCCAACCCGACAAGGGTAGAAGTATCACATTATGGTGCCAAATCAGAACATACATAAATAAACGCAAGCGGAAGTTTTAAATAAATATCAAAGGAAAATAAGTCAACCCGACTAGGTCGTTACAAAAGTTCCAAAAGATAACCAAATGAAAGGAAAACATAATGGTCTAAGTCTCAACAAAAGAAATAACAATGGTATTAAAGTCTAAGATGACTAGGGTAAATCCACACTCAGCTCCTACTCTCAATCCCAAAGATAGCCCCAGCTCCTAGCTTAACAACCTGCCGCGGAGAAAAGAAATGCGGCTGAGCTTAAAAAGCCCAGTGAACAGATATAACAAACAAAGTAATGATAGTGAAATAACGAATAGAAGTATGGTGCATTGGGAAATATCATGAGGCATAACAAAGATAAAGGATAATGAAAGGAAATCAGTAATCTACCACGAGCCCGAAACAAAACATATCATAACATAAGTAACCAAATGGAGTAGCTAACTCCTATAGTGTGAAGGACGTGTATTGCACACAACATCAATCACCGAAACAAATCAATCATATCATATCATATACGAAACAAATCTAGGATGCATCCATGCGCCCCTGCAAAGATATTAGTGGCCAAACATATATAATAATCGAGATCTCATAATATATAACGAAAAAGGGACGGGATGGTTCATCACTCGACCACCCTGGAGTCATGCCATTGGTGCATCAATGACATGGCTATGTTACCTTCATGGCTAGGAAAATGGCTCGGGTATTAAACTGAAGGGTCAAATAGAAAGTCAAAGTATGGTAAATGTCTAAGTCATCAGAACATCATAATCAAAGGTTCATAGCAAGGTTCATAGAAAAAAGGTTCATAGCAAAGGTTCATAACAAAAGGTTCATAGCAAAGGTTCATAATCAAAATAGCTAAAGATCAAAAGATGTGTAAGAGATCATGAGAAATCTTATTAGAAAGGTCAGAATATCTGTACCTTATTCAAAGCAAGTAAACAGGGAAAAGAAAGGTCACAAGATGATCACTCCCGCTTCACGGAACCTATACGAATTAATGACCAAATATTGTTTACGTTCATATTGAATTAGGTTACTCATTTTTAGTATGCTTTCTATTTTTAGCAGGTTTCCAAAATTAGTAAGTTTCCATAATTAGAAAGTTTCCTTATTTAGTAAGTTTCCATAATTAGCAGATTTCCATAATTAGTAGGATTTAGTTTTATAATTTAAGTTAAGTTATCAATTAATTATTATTATGGAAAATAGGGTTCATTTTAGCAAGTCATAATAGTTTAGGGTTAAATATGACAACTTTCTATAATTTAGGGTTTTAAATGCAATTATGCCAAAGATAAAGGTCTAAAGTGTAAATATTACAAGTTATTCATTTAATCCATAAGTTTCCCATAATTACAATTCCAATCCTTTAATTTTAACAATTTTACAAGTTAGACCCTTTGATTAATTAAATTACAATTTAAACCTTATAGTTAATTAAATTACAATTTAATCCTTATGATATTCATATTTACACATTAAGCCTTCAATTATTCAAAATTACACATTACACCCCTTACATTAATATTTATACGAATCACCCTTCCTTTTACATAATTTACAAAACAAGTCCCTCTATTTTATAAATTTCCAAATCGGCTAAATAATTAAGTAACTTACCATTTAAACCTTTTAGTCACAAATTTTACATATAACACCCCCATATTATAATTTATACGATTTAACCCTGGTCCAAAGTATCTTACAAAAATAACCCACAAGTTTATAAAATTACAAAACACACCCAAAACATTTTAACATCAATCGACTTAATTTTAAAAATACAAACCCTAACTGATTTGTCATTTTATGTATATATTTTTCCAAAGGAAAAGGCAACGGATGCATTTTCCCCGGGTCGTGTCCCAACGAAGGTCGAATATCGAGTTGTCGTTACGTTGCCGAATTGTGTGGTGAATGTGTGTGAAAAAGAGTGATTGATTGATGATTTTATACTATGAATAATGAAATTATAAAAGAAATCAACTAATTAAGCTAATGGAACAATTAAACTAAGCATGTATCCTTAAAAATAAAAATTGAATTTAAAAAAATCGTTACGCGACGAAATTTAAAACGTGAATAAAAAGTGATTTTCTAAAATTTAAAACCTAAAAATATAAAAATAATTTTCCTATATTAAAACTGATAAAAGAAAATTTTTGGAAAAAGAAAAATATTTTTTTGACTTTTTAATAATTTTTTATGAATTAAAAACTAATTAAAACTATTTAAATGATTTAAAAATAGTAAAACACATTGGAAAAATCTGAAAATTTCTGAGTAAAGCTAAAATTAAAATTTTAATCTAAGAAAAATAAATTCAGAAGCTGAATAAACCCTAATAAGCAGAACAGTGAAATAAGCAGTTGCAAAATAAGCTAAACTTGAACCAAAATTTAATCTACTGATCAAAAACTATTCAACTAACTAAAACAAACTAGAAACAACTTAATAAGCATACACAAACATCCAGAATAAGCAGAAAAGCACTAGAATAGTCACAATGATGAGACAGAAGTGTGGGCTAAACAGCCAACTTTGGAGCCTAGATAAGCAGTCCCAATAAGCAGTAAGATGGAATCTTATGGGGGCAAAACTTTCTCAGAACTACTAGCTACCCAAAAGTACTTCAAATTCCAATTTTCAACTTCATTTGCTTATCTAAATTAAGCCTAGAAAAGTGCTATTTGACTGAAAATGGAACAAGCAAATTAGCAGTCCTGATGAAGGGTATTTCAGACCTAGAAAAAGCTATCCAAATAAGCTCTAAATGTGGATCCCAGATTATGAGCTTCAAGCTAGCTATGTGGACTAACTAAAAACCAAAATTGAGAACCTCAGCTTAATTAAATAAGCTACAATCCACTCCAGATCAGCAGCTATAACAACTATGTCTGCATAACTTTTTGTGCAGCAGTTCACTATTTTTGGCATAAACTTAGTGCAAAACTACTCTAGTGCAAACTAAACTTTAGGAACTATCTTAAACTACTCAAATGCACCTAGATATGCCAAAGTGGAACTCTAATTAAGCTCAGCTTATTGCTGAGCTTATTGAGGCAGTTTGAGCTTCAAAATTCCAACAACAAGGCAAATTCAAATAATGAGCAATTAAACCTTAAACACCAACTGATTCTAGCTTATATAACCTCAAATCAGCTTAATCTAATGTGGCTGAGGTGCAAAGGAACAGTAATGAGCCACAAGTCTTATTTACCAAACACCCTTTATAAAACTGAAAAAGCAATTCTACAATACAACTAACCACTATAAGCTGCAATCTTAACTTCTACTGATAATCTAATTTAAGTAACAACTAATTAGCAAAAATCAGATCAAGAATAAGCACTTAGGACAGTAGAAAAGCAATAGCACAGTAATGAGATTTAGATGCACATTCAACTTACAAGAGAGCTTATGTGAAACAACTGATCTGAACAGAACCAAGTATCACCCAAGCTTATCTTAGTAAGCCAAAAATAACGCCCCAATATCCAGCTAATTACCAGCTTATCTCCACAGATTATTCAGCAATTGACTTGTTGACTTTTTTTTTATTTTTGTGAAGCAATACAGTGATGACCTCAAACAAAGCTTACATTAAGCTACAAAGCTTATATAAGTTTTCAAAATCAGAAAATAGCTTATTTGAAGCTGGAATTTAAAACTATTTTTGTATTTTTTTTAATATTTTTGGAATTATTTTTGGATTTTCAAAAGAGTTTAACAAAAATTGAGATGGTAAATAAACATAAGCTAGAAATGATTTGCAATAAGCTAATAACAATTTCAATAAACTAAATTCAGATAAACAAATTAACTAAAACAGGATCAAGGTAAACTAAAATAAAAATTTCATTAATAAATTCTTAAAGTTTATAGTAGAAATTTAAAATTACAAAACATAAAGTAAATTTGACAGAGTAACTCTACAATAAAAACTACTCCATTACATGAAGATCAAGGTCCTATTTATAGCCGGATGAGGAAGGATCTAGGAGGTGATTGCCAAGCTGGCAATCCGTGTGCCTTGTGCTTCTTTGAATCATCATCAGCCCTCAGATCATCCCTAATCATCAACCTTTCAATAACGACCCTTGGATTAGCTTTGGTGAGGTGTTCGGACCAATGGGAGAGTGCCACGTAGCCCTTCGTGTGCTTCTTTTCTTCTGACATCACTGACATCTTCTAGAACCCCTATTGATTGTACGAATCTACCCTTACTTGTGGTAATTGTACGGGGTAACTAATTAGGGTTCTTGCTATAGTACCATTTCTGGGTACAATGATAAAAGGGGGGCGGGTTAAATTATTTAAGGATTGTTTGACTAGTTTTTATTAACCTTTGACCACCGGGTTTAGTTGTGGGTGGATCGGGTTTATTTTCGGGTTGGTGGGTCGGTGAGTTTATTTAAGAAAGGTTGGGCAGGGTTGGGTAAGGGTGGACTGGGCTAGGATTATTCTAAGGTGGGTTGGGTTTGTGATTAAGCAATGAATCCGGATAAGGTGAATGGCTATAGGATTTTTGGTTTTAAAAATATAGGGACCAATTGTGTATTTTTCTGAAATCAAGGGACCATTTCTGTCATTTTTCCAAAGTAAATCCAAGGGCTTAATTTGACTTTTGATGAAACTTCAAGGGTTGACTTTGACTTTTTTTGCTTCCCGGAATCGGCTATAAATAACACATCCATAACTCGTGCTCGTTTTCCCGGTTTATCTTGATTTTTGTCCTTTTTTCTCGATATCCGTGCCTGCACAAACATAAACACAAAAACACGAAATATTTGGCATAATTGGTTAGTTTTTGGTCTATTTGGGTCCGGTTTTGGTCAAGAAAAGGTATGTGAATAAGCACATACAAAAATTCCCCCAGACTAAGCTATTGCAATGTCCTCATGCAATGTTATAAAAACACGTTTTTGAAACCGAAAATTTCCAATCTCTTTTCAAGCCTTCCCCGGCAGCGGCGCCATTTTTGATTTGTCGTTTTATGTATATATTTTTCCAAAGGAAAAGGCAACGGATGCGTTTTCCCCGGGTCGTGTCCCAACGAAGGTCGAATATCGAGTTGTCGTTACGTTGCCGAATTGTGTGGTGAATGTGTGTGAAAAAAAGTGATTGATTGATGATTTTATACTATGAATAATGAAATTATAAAAGAAATCAACTAATTAAGCTAATGGAACAATTAAACTAAGCATGTAACCTTAAAAATAAAAAATTGAATTTAAAAAAATCGTTACGCGACGAAATTTAAAACGTGAATAAAAAGTGATTTTCTAAAATTTAAAACCTAAAAATATAAAAATAATTTTTCTATATTAAAACTGATAAAAGAAAATTTTTGGAAAAAGAAAAATATTTTTTTGACTTTTTAATAATTTTTTATGAATTAAAAACTAATTAAAACTATTTAAATGATTTAAAAATAGTAAAACAGTTTGGAAAAATCTGAAAATTTTTGAGTAAAACTAAAATTAAAATTTTAATCTAAGAAAAATAAATTCAGAAGCTGAATAAACCCTAATAAGCAGAACAGTGAAATAAGCAGTTGCAAAATAAGCTAAAAATAAGCTACACTTGAACCAGAAATTAATCTACTGATCAAAAACTATTCAACTAACTAAAACAAACTAGAAACAACTTAATAAGCACCACACAAACATCCAGATTAAGCAGAAAAGCACTAGAATAGTCACAATGATGAGACAGAAGTGTGGGCTAAACAGCCAACTTTGGAGCCTAGATAAGCAGTCCCAATAAGCAGTGAGATGGAATCTTATGGGGGCAAAACTTTCTCAGAACTACTAGCTACCCAAAAGTACTTCAAATTCCAATTTTCAACTTCATTTGCTTATCTAAATTAAGCCTAGAAAAGTGCTATTTGACTGAAAATGGAACAAGCAAATTAGCAGGCCTGATGAAGGGTATTTCAGACCTAGAAAAAGCTATCCAAATAAGCTCTAAATGTGGATCCCAGATTATGAGCTTCAAGCTAGCTATGTGGACTAACTAAAAACCAAAATTGAGAACCTCAGCTTAATTAAATAAGCTACAATCCACTCCAGATCAGCAGCTATAACAACTATGTCTGCATAACTTTTTGTGCAGCAGTTCACTATTTTTGGCGCAAACTTAGTGCAAAACTACTCTAGTGCAAACTAAACTTTAGGAACTATCTTAAACTACTCAAATGCACCTAGATATGCCAAAGTGGAACTCTAATTAAGCTCAGCTTATTGCTGAGCTTATTGAGGCAGTTTGAGCTTCAAAATTCCAACAACAAGGCAAATTCAAATAATGAGCAATTAAACCTTAAACACCAACTGATTCTAGCTTATATAACCTCAAATCAGCTTAATCTAATGTGGCTGAGGTGCAAAGGAACAGTAATGAGCCACAAGTCTTATTTACCAAACACCCTTTATAAAACTGAAAAAGCAATTCTACACTACAACTAACCACTATAAGCTGCAATATTAACTTCTACTGATAATCTAATTTAAGTAACAACTAATTAGCAAAAATCAGATCAAGAATAAGCACTTAGGACAGTAGAAAAGCAATAGCACAGTAATGAGATTTAGATGCACATTCAACTTACAAGAGAGCTTATGTGAAACAACTGATCTGAACAGAACCAAGTAACACCCAAGCTTATCTTAATAAGCCAAAAATAACACCCCAATATCCAGCTAATTACCAGCTTATCTCCACAGATTATTCAGCAATTGACTTGTTGACTTTTTTTTGATTTTTGTGAAGCAATACAGTGATGACCTCAAACAAAGCTTACATTAAGCTACAAAGCTTATATAAGTTTTCAAAATAAGAAAATAGCTTATTTGAAGCTGGAATTTAAAACTATTATTGTATTTTTTTAAATATTTTTGGAATTATTTTTGGATTTTCAAAAGAGTTTAACAAAAATTGAGATGGTAAATAAACATAAGCTAGAAATGATTTGCAATAAGCTAATAACAATTTCAATAAACTAAATTCAGATAAACAAATTAACTAAAACAGGATCAAGGTAAACTAAAATAAAAATTTCATTAATAAATTCTTAAAGTTTATAGTAGAAATTTAAAATTACAAAACTTAAAGTAAATTTGACAGAGTAACTCTACAATAAAAACTACTCCATTACATGAAGATCAAGGTCCTATTTATAGCCGGATGAGGAAGGATCTAGGAGGTGATTGCCAAGCTGGCAATCCGTGTGCCTTGTGCTTCTTTGAATCATCATCAGCCCTCAGATCATCCCTAATCATCAACCTTTCAATAACGACCCTTGGATTAGCTTTGGTGAGGTGTTCGAACCAATGGGAGAGTGCCACGTAGCCATTCGTGTGCTTCTTCTCTTCTGATATCACTGACATCTTCTAGAACCCCTATTGATTGTACGAATCTACCCTTACTTGTGGTAATTGTACGGGGTAACTAATTAGGGTTCTTGCTATAGTACCATTTCTGGATAAAATGATAAAAGGGGGGCGGGTTAAATTATTTAAGGATTGTTTGACTAGTTTTTATTAACCTTTGACCACCGGGTTTAGTTGTGGGTGGATCGGGTTTATTTTCGGGTTGGTGGGTCGGTGAGTTTATTTAAGAAAGGTTGGGCCGGGTTGGGTAAGGGTGGACTGGGCTAGGATTATTCTAAGGTGGGTTGGGTTTGTGATTAAGCAATGAATCCGGATAAGGTGAATGGCTATAGGATTTTTGGTTTTAAAAATATAGGGACCAATTGTGTATTTTTCTGAAATCAAGGGACCATTTCTGTCATTTTTCCAAAGTAAATCCAAGGGCTTAATTTGACTTTTGATGAAACTTCAAGGGTTGACTTTGACTTTTTTTACTTCCCGGCATTGGCTATAAATAACACTTCCATAACTCGTGCTCGTTTTCCCGGTTTATCTTGATTTTTGTCCTTTTTTCTCGATATCCGTGCCTGCATAAACATAAACACAAAAACACGGAATATTTGGCATAATTGGTTAGTTTTTGGTCTATTTGGGTCCGGTTTTGGTCAAGAAAAGGTATGTGAATAAGCACATACCACTAACCCTAGAATTTTACCAATCATTACCAATAATTAATATAACATTAAAATGCATTAATTATCCAGATTTAATACCAAGAACCCTAACCCTAATTTCATTCGATTAGGTTTTAGTTTTTAAACCCTTTTTCTTTTAAACCCGGTTTCAAAATAATTTTACTAATGATTATATAGGCTTCGATAATTACGAGTATCATTTTTCTAGTGTTATATGACATGTAAAGAATCAAAATAAAATAGGTAAAAAGCCTAGGAAAATCGTATGATCGAATTAGGTTTTATTTCACGTTTTTTGATATATAGAATTATTAAGAATTATCTAGCGTGCATGGTGATGATTCAAATGTATAAAAATGATGAGAATGATAAAAAGGGATGATATAATTACCCTCTTGCAAGGTTCAAACCAAGGAGGAACAATAAACAATTTTGTTCTATACGGCTAGAACAATACGACACAAGCAAAACTCTCTCGAGCACACCAACGATCCAGCACCCTTGGAATGATTTTTGACACCTTCCTTGATTTTGAAAGAACCCAGTAAAAATATGTAGCAGCCTCAAAAATTTCGTATGGAGCGTATGGAGTTTTTGTGTGGCGTTTTAGGGTTTTTAGGAGATAAGAAAGAAATAAAATAGGAAAACCGTGTATATGAAAAGGAGAGGGCATAAAATTCGGCCCAAGGGTGATTAGAAGAGATCAATTTCAGATTTGCAAAGATTTTCCTTTTATTTTAGTGTTTATCTCCTTATTTATTTGTTTTAGTTATTTAACAATATAACAAAACGTATATATATATATATATGTATTTTCGGCTAAAGTAATTTCCAAGTATTTTTGTGACATTTAAAATATTAAAATGTTCATGCAAAATTTATCATACTTCATATGTTGCTAGTTTCCAAGAGTTTGGGATTTATTTGGTGTTTTATTTAGTTATTAATTGGAATTTTAAGTTACAAGGGTATTTTGGTAATTTTGTATGTTTTGAAATTTTGGGTTTTACAACTTCTCCCCTCTAAAAGAAAATTTTCGTCCCGAAATTTGCAGTGAAACAGAAAGAAAACGGAACGGAAACAAAGCAAGGACATACCAGACTATAACAAGAAATGCGGATAACTGGTTCGTATCGATTCGTCGGTTTCCCAGGTAGCTTCACGCTCTGGGTGATTCTTCCAAAGAATTTTCACAAACGGAATGACTTTGTTTCTCATGACCCTATCTTGTCGATCTATGATAGCTTCGGGTTCCTCAGAAAGTGACATATCAGGCTGAATCTGATCAAAAGGATAAGATGCCACATGCAACGGATGGTAATTGTATCCCCTCAGAAGAGATACATGGAAAACGTTATGAACATGTGATAACTGAGGAGTTAGAGCCAGACGATAAGAAACCTCCCCAATGCGTTCAAGAATCTCAAACGGTCCAATGAATCGAGGACTAAGCTTGCCTTTAATCCCAAAACATTTCACACCTCTGAACGGCGATACCTTCAAAAATACACGATCCCCAATCTGAAACTCCAAGTTACGTCGATGCTTATCAGCATAACTCTTCTGTCGAGTGCAAGCCTCTTTCAGCTTCTACTTGGCGATAGCTACCTTCTCGTTCGTGATCTCGATAATCTCTGGCCCCTCAATCAAACGTTCACCTACCTCGTCCCAACAGATAGGTGCTCTACATTTTCTCCCATACAGAAGTTCATAAGGCGCCGCCTTGATGCTAGCATGCCAACTATTGTTGTAGGCAAACTCCACCAAACACAAGTATTCGTCCCAACTTCCAGTCCATTCTAATGCACACGCCCTTAACATGTCTTCCAAGGTCTGAATGGTCCTCTCTGACTGACCATCTGTCTGAGGATGAAAAGCCGTACTGAACTTAAGGCGAGTACCCCAAGCTTTATGTAGCCCTTTCCAAAAATGAGAAGTAAACCGCGGATCTCTATCTGACACGATAGATGTCGGAGTACCATGAAGTCTAACAATCTCCTGCTGAAAAATTTCCGCCAATCTACTAACACGATAATCCATACGAATAGGTAAGAAATGAGCAGACTTGGTTAGCCGATCAACGACCACCCAAATTGCATCATGTCTTTTCCGAGTAAGAGGCAAACCAGTAACAAAGTCCATAGAAATCTCATCCCACTTCCAAGTAGGGATATCTAACGGTTGCAGTAACCCACTAGCTCTCTGATGTTCGATTTTGACCTGCTGGCAAGTCATACATCTGGCAACATACAACGCTACATCCTGTTTCATGCCGCTCCACCAAAAGTGTTGCTTAAGATCCCTGTTGTTAGGAACATGTTTTAATTATTTACAAGTCTTGTTCATTTAGATAATATGTTGTACGTTTTGGGCTATATTGTTTATATTTAGTGTCCGGTCCATTAGTAGCCCATGGACCGGCTAAACCTTCTAGAAACAAGTAAGTAAGAGGCGCCCTAAGTATTTGCCTATAAATAGAAGGCAAGGGCTCCTCATTTCATGTTGGTTTTTCATGCATTGTGCGAAAGCTCTGCTTGTTTGTAATTCGATTAAGTGAAAGCCTTCCATTCTTCTTATTCTCTTCTTATTCTCTTCTCTAGTTAGCTTATTAGCTTATTCTCTTTATACGTAGCTTAATCTAGAGAAGTAGTACGTGTTCTTATTAGTCATAACGAGTGTGTGTTTGAGATATTAACGTGACCTACACCTGTACATCTTGGTAGAACCAGGATGGATAGTGAACGGGGAACTATGAGCTTCAGACAACACAGTCTCACGTAAAGCAGGATCATTAGGAACACAAAGTCTATTCTCAAACCATACGACACCAAAGTCATCTACTCTGAACTCTGATTGTTTACCCTCCTCAATATTCTGAACCACAGACCAAAGCTCACCATCATCCTTTTGAGCTTCCTTGATCCGTAGCATAAGATTGGACTCTATCTTCATACTAGCCCAATATCCGTCATATCCTCGTACACAAAGTTCAACGTCCAATATCTCCAGGTCATTAAGGATTCGAGGTTCAATCTCAAGGCTCGCTATCATACCAGATTTCCGGCTAAGTGCATCAGCAACAACATTAGCTTTGCCCGGGTGGTATTAAATGTTCGTGTCATAATCTTTGAGAAGTTCTAACCATCGCCTCTGTCTCATATTAAGTTCCTTCTGGGTGAAGATATATTTGAGGCTCTTGTGGTCAGTAAAGATGTCACACGACTCACCGTACAAATAGTGCCTCCAAATTTTCAACGCAAACACAACAGCAGCCAATTCTAAATCATGGGTCGGATAGTTCACCTCGTAAGGTTTTAATTGCCTCGAAGCATAAGCAATCACCTTGCCATGTTGCATCAAGACACAGCCTAAACCTTTCTTCGACGCGTCACTATATATCTGATATCCGCCAGAACCAGATGGAAGAGTCAAGATAGGAGTAGACACCAACCTCCGTTTCAACTCTTCCAAACTCTTCTCTCTTTCATCAGTCCAAACAAATTTCTCACCCTTCCTCATGAGTTCCGTCAGTGGTAAAGCTAAACGCAAGAAACCTTCAACAAAACGTCTATAGTAACCGGCAAGTCCTAGAAAACTCCTAATCTCGGTCACAGTAGTAGGTCTTGGCCATTTCGTGATAGCCTCCACCTTAGCTGGATCCATGGTGATACCATTTTCGGATACAATGTGACCTAGGAATGCGACTTGCTTTAACCAAAACTCGCACTTAGAAAATTTGGCATATAACTTCTGCTGCCGGAGAGTTTCCAAGACAATCTGCAAATGTTGCTCATGTTCTCCTTCTGTCTTGGAATAAACAAGAATGTCATCAATGAATACGATAACGAACTTGTCGAGATACTCGTGGAATACGCGATTCATCAGGTCCATGAAAACAGCAGGAGCATTAGTTAAACCAAAGGGCATAACCAAAAACTCGTAGTGACCATATCGGGTACGGAACGCGGTCTTAGGAACATCTTGCTCCTTCACACGTAATTGGTGATAACCCGACCTCAAATCAATTTTCGAAAAGAACTTAGCCCCTTGCAGCTGATCAAACAAATCATCGATACGCGGAAGTGGATAACGATTTTGGATAGTGATACGGTTAAGTTCGCGGTAGTCGATACACAATCTCATACTTCCATCCTTCTTCTTCACAAACAAAACAGGAGCACCCCAAGGAGAAACACTAGGTCGTATAAAGCCATTCTCCAAGAGTTCTTGTAGCTGTTCCTTCAATTCTTTCAACTCTATCGGTGCCATGCGGTAAGGAGCTTTGGAAATGGGCTCGGCACCTGGGATCAATTCGATGCTAAACTCCACTTCCCGAGCAGGAGGAATACCAGGAAGTTCATCAGGGAAAACATCGAGAAAATTTTGTACAACAGAAAGACTTTCAATGCTAGGACTTTCCAAAGATGTACCTTTAATAGATGCCAGAAAACCTTGGCAACCATGTGACATCAAGGTCCGTGCCTTCATAGCAGAAATAATCTTAACAGATTTAAGAGGTTGGGAACCGTGATAAACAAAATCAGGTTGTTGCAGATTGCCAAAGATCACATTTCTGGCATGGCAATCAATGGTAGCTCTATGGGTAGCCAGCCAATCCATGCCCAAAATCACATCAAAGTCAACCATATCAAGAGGGAGCAAATTCGCCGAACGAATGCGGTCATCAAAACGTAAGGGACAATCCACATATTCATGATCGATGAGTACATGGTTTTTCATTGGTGTTGAGATGGATAAATGATTAGTTAATGGTGTTGGGGTCATATTAAGTTTCTTAGCAAAATTAACAGATATGATAGAGTGTGTAGCACCAGTGTCAAATAATGCGAAAACAGTACGATCGCCAATATAAAGAATGCCTGTAATAGTACCTGACGTGTTAGCCGCCTGATCACGAGTGACTGAATACACATGACCAGTAGTTGGAGGTGGTTTGGCAAGGTTCACCGGCGTAGTAGGATTATACTTGGGACAATCCCTCACTCTGTGATTCGTAGACCTGCAATTAAAACAACCACCAGTCGCCTTATGACAAGGACCCGGATGTGCCTTCCCACAAGTAGTACAAATAGGTGGAGGAGGCAATGTCTTGGTAGGTCTCCTCTGACTAGTAGATCCTGAAGTACGACCCTGCTGATTACCCCTTGTTGATTGATCTCTCCACTGTCTCTGATTATTGTTGTTGTGAACCGATCGGTCATTCCCATACCTCGCAGTGGACCTTTGGTCTTGACCCCTTGGTTCCTGTCGCCTCTGATCATAATTCCTACCTGACTGACCCCTCTGATCATAACCCCGGTCTGTCTGACCCCTCGACTCATAGTTCCTGCCTGTCTGTCCCCTGTGATCGCCACCATGACCCCTCGGTTGAATACGATCACCATCACGGTTACATTTATTGTAACCACTCCCCTCATGAAAGATCTCGATATTACGAGCTGCGTCATTAACTGCTGACACATCCGCATAGTCAGTGTTGAGAATACGATCCAAAACCCACTTCTTCAACCCCCATTTAAAATGTTTTGCCTGTCGGCTAGCATCCCCAGCAATTGGTCCCACAAAACTAGCCAACCTCAAAAATCGCTGCATATACTCCCCCGAGTTCTCACTCTCAAACTGGTGAATAGAGTTATACTCTCTTTCGAACCTCTGCTGCTCCGCTAAAGGAAAATACCGCTGATAGAAAGTGTTGCGGAATTCAGTCCAGGTACAAGTAATAGCATAGGGCTCTCCTCCTTTGGCCTGCTTATGCGCCTTCCACCAGTTAAGCGCATCTCCCTCTAGTTTAAAAGTAGCCAATCTGGTCTTAAATTCATCCCCACATCCCAATACCTCAAACAACTTCTCCATGTGAGTAATCCAGTCCTCTGCCTCCTGAGGGGTGGCAGCAGAACTGAATGAAAGGGGTTTAAGTTTACCAAACCGCTCGAGCCAAGTATGAATACCGATGGGTTGACCATCTCCACCACTACCTCCAGAAGAACCAGCCCCATTACGGATATCGCTAATAATCCGTGTCATCATCTCATTAGTAGTAAGGCCCGGGAACAGGTTAGCAAGAGCAGTTGCAACCATGGCCTCCAAGTTAGGGACTTCCTCATCCCCTTCAGGTTGTCCGTGGCGGCGTGTGTTCACCATCTGAACGATTATCAAAAACGATTAGCAAGATCAAGTAAGGATGAAGTACGAAAGGAAAGTACGCAGAAGGAAACCTAATGTCTACCCAATCCTCACAGGTCATAGCCTAAGCTCTAGGGGTCGTAAACCTGGCAGCTCTGATACCATAATTGTAACACCCCAACCCGACAAGGGTAGAAGTATCACATTATGGTGCCAAATCAGAACATACATAAATAAACGCAATCGGAAGTCTTAAATAAATATCAAAGGAAAACAAGTCAACCCGACTAGGTCGTTACAAAAGTTCCAAAAGATAACCAAATGAAAGGAAAACATAATGGTCTAAGTCTCAACAAAAGAAATAACAATGGTATTAAAGTCTAAGATGACTAGGGTAAATCCACACTCAGCTCCTACTCTCAATCCCAAAGATAGCCCCAGCTCCTAGCTTAACAACCTGCCGCGGAGAAAAGAAATGCGGCTGAGCTTAAAAAGCCCAGTGAACAGATATAACAAACAAAGTAATGATAGTGAAATAACGAATAGAAGTATGGTGCATTGGGGAATATCATGAGGCATAACAAAGATAAAGGATAATGAAAGGAAATCAGTAATCTACCACGAGCCCGAAACAAAACATATCATAACATAAGTAACCAAATAGAGTAGCTAACTCCTATAGTGTGAAGGACGTGTATTGCACACAACATCAATCACCGAAACAAATCAATCATATCATATCATATACGAAATAAATCTAGGATGCATCCATGCGCCCCTGCAAAGATATTAGTGGCCAAACATATATAATAATCGAGATCTCATAATATATAACGAAAAAGGGACGGGATGGTTCATCACTCGACCACCCTGGAGTCATGCCATTGGTGCATCAATGACATGGCCATGTTACCTTCATGGCTAGGAAAATGGCTCGGGTATTAAACTGAAGGGTCAAATAGAAAGTCAAAGTATGGTAAATGTCTAAGTCATCAGAACATCATAATCAAAGGTTCATAGCAAGGTTCATAGAAAAAAGGTTCATAGAAAAGGTTCATAACAAAAGGTTCATAGCAAAGGTTCATAATCAAAATAGCTAAAGATCAAAAGATGTGTAAGAGATCATGAGAAATCTTATAAGAAAGGTCAGAATATCTGTACCTTATTCAAAGCAAGTAAACAGGGAAAAGAAAGGTCACAAGATGATCACTCCCGCTTCACGGAACCTATACGAATTAATGACCAAATATTATTTACGTTCATATTGAATTAGGTTACTCATTTTTAGTATGCTTTCTATTTTTATCAGGTTTCCAAAATTAGTAAGTTTCCATAATTAGAAAGTTTTCTTATTTAGTAAGTTTCCATAATTAGCAGATTTCCATAATTAGAAAGATTTAGTTTTATAATTTAAGTTAAGTTATCAATTAATTATTATTATGGAAAATAGGGTTCATTTTAGCAAGTCATAATAGTGTAGGGTTAAATATGACAACTTTCTATAATTTAGGGTTTTAAATGCAATTATGCCAAAGATAAAGGTCTAAAGTGTAAATATTACAAGTTATTCATTTAATCCATAAGTTTCACATAATTACAATTCCAATCCTTTAATTTTAACAATTTTACAAGTTAAACCCTTTAATTAATTAAATTACAATTTAAACCTTATAGTTAATTTAATTACAATTTAATCCTTATGATATTCATATTTACACATTAAGCCTTCAATTATCCAAAATTACACATTACACCCCTTACATTAGTATTTATACGAATCACCCTTCCTTTTACATAATTTACAAAACAAGTCCCTCTATTTTATAAATTTCCAAATCGGCTAAATAATTAAGTAACTTACCATTTAAACCTTTTAGTCACAAATTTTACATATAACACCCCCATATTATAATTTATACGATTTAAACCTGGTCCAAAGTATCTTACAAAAATAACCCACAAGTTTATAAAATTACAAAACACACCCAAAACATTTTAGCATCAATCGACTTAATTTTAAAAATACAAACCCTAACCCTAGAATTTTACCAATCATTACCAATAATTAATATAACATTAAAATGCATTAATTATCCAGATTTAACACCAAGAACCCTAACCCTAATTTCATTCGATTAGGTTTTAGTTTTTGAACCCTTTTTCTTTTAAACCCGGTTTCAAAATAATTTTACTAATGATTATATAGGCTTTGATAATTACGAGTATCATTTTTCTAGTGTTATATGACATGTAAAGAATCAAAATAAAATAGGTAAAAAGCCTAGAAAAATTGCATGATCGAATTAGGTTTTATTTCACGTTTTTTGATATATAAAATTATTAAGAATTATCTAGCGTGCATGGTGATGATTCAAATGTATAAAAATGATGAGAATGATAAAAAGGCATGATATAATTACCCTCTTGCTAGGTTCGAACCAAGGAGGAACAATAAACAATTTTATTCTATACGGCTAGAACAATACGACACAAGCAAAACTCTCTCGAGCACACCAACGATCCAGCACCCTTGGAATGATTTTTGACACCTTCCTTGATCTTGAAAGAACCCAGGAAAAATATGTAGCAGCCTCAAAAATTTCGTATGGAGCGTATGGAGTTTTTGTGTGGCGTTTTAGGGGTTTTAGGAGATAAGAAAGAAATAAAATAGGAAAACTGTGTATATGAAAAGGAGAGGGCATAAAATTCGGCCCAAGGGTGATTAGAAGAGATCAATTTCAGATTTGCAAAGATTTTCCTTTTATTTTAGTGTTTATCTCCTTATTTATTTGTTTTAGTTATTTAACAATATAACAAAACGTATATATTTATATATATATATATATATATATATATATATATATATATATATATATATATATATATATATATATATATATATATATATATATAATATATATGTATCTTCGGTTAAAGTAATTTCCAAGTATTTTTGTGACATTTAAAATATTAAAATGTTCATGCAAAAATTATCATACTTCATATGTTGCTAGTTTCCAAGAGTTTGGGATTTATTTGGTGTTTTATTTAGTTATTAATTGGAATTTTAAGTTACAAGGGTATTTTGGTAATTTTGCATGTTTTGAAATTTTGGGTTTTACACTCTCTGACTATCTTAATCAACTGCTGTGAGAATCAACTACTGATGGAGCAAACCCGATATACCAAACTTGAAACTGAAGTAGAATTCCCCGTTCTCGTGACTTAAGCTTGCACTAATGTTGGAAGAACGGTGTAGAGAATTTGTGCTCCAAGCAAATCTCTAAGTACTCAAAACACTCAACAAAGAGCCAAAATAAGTACAACACCTCTTGAGACTATCCACATCTGCTAATGCGTGCGATGTGTCGTTGCGGTTTAGCAGTTTTAATGCCTACTCAAGTTTTAAATTTATATTTAGCCGACTTATCAATAACACACACACTTAACGAGCAGTGTACCCGGTCAGTATGAATATAATGGTAAGTAGAGTGTCGATCACTAAGAGTGGAACGTATTATCTAGTTATTCTAATCAGTATTTTAATATATTAAGTTAGCTATACAACCTATTCTAACGCAAGGGGGTTCAGCCTGAGAGACTGACACGATTTGGTTGCAATTAAATAATAAACTAAACCAATAGGCACAAATCAGCAAGTAGCACACACGTACACAAATAAATACTTGAGACAATAAGAAGGCTGTCCTGATAGATAAGTAGTTTGTCACTTGTTTTATTGCTAGTGTTATATGAAGTGTATAGTTCGATGCAACGCACCGAGATTAAGTCCTTTCTCGTTGGTTCTAATCTTATCGGCGAGTAAACCCTTAATGATTACTTATGACTATCCTATTTATCTTTCTCCTACTTTTCTACAGACCATAGAATGCATAGGCGATCTAATAAATAGGCGAGGGCAGAGGCATGGCGACCCGATCAACGCTCAGCTAGACACAGAGGTTATCAATGCACTAATAAAAGTCACCAAAGACATCAACATATAAACTTTAATTGATGAGAAAGCAGTTTTAAGGGAGTGCAATCTTTCCGTTGTCACATTACACAAGCCACCAATCTTGATGAATTAAAGTTTACTAACACAATAAAACAAAACTACTTGATGAATTAAACACATGCAGCACCTTCTTACAGCTCTTGTATCTTCGTTTGGGTGTGTCTTGTGCTGCTGCCTTGACTGAATTCGTCCTAGGTTTCTGTACTTCGGTCTTCTGTCTGTTGACTAAAAGCTTCCGAATTCGTCTGGTCTTGGGGTATTTATAGTTTCTGTCTGAGGGTAAGATGCGGCGCATCTAGTAAGTAGATGCGGCGCATTTACTTAACTTCGCGTGGGGTCCAAGATTATAATATTCAGGAATATTCGTACACCGCCAGAAGATGCGGCGTAACTCCATAAGTAGATGCGGCGCATGTCCTCTTGTATCTTGGATCGTATCTGGTGAAATATTGATAGTGATGCGCCGTATGTGATGAGTGAGATGCGGCGCATCTGGAGCAGATTGGTCTTGATCTTGTCCATTTCAGTAGACTCTTAACTTCTTGCATGTTTTGCTCCATAATTAGTCCAAAATCGCCAAGTTTCACCAAATGCTTGTTTTCAACTGAGAATTACAAAAGTAAACGATTAAGTATCAATCCTCATACATAATATAATAAAACAAGTCAAATTAATAGGATAAATGATAGTAATAAAATGTACTTATTTGAGTTCATCAAATATCCCCCCACTTGAACTTTACTTGTCCCCAAGTAAACCTTAGAATTATTCTTATGAAAATGTATCCTAAAAGATATTAGGATTTATTTTTATATTTAAGCATGTATTCATTTTTGTCATAATCACACAACTAAACACTTAACGAATTAGAAGTAAAATAAAATAATTTGATAAAAGCAAATCTAATCGTTTAACTGTCCATTCGTGACGAATATTCTATCATAAGCTTGGCAAGTATACACATCTCCCCCACTAAAGCCAAGGAATAACAAGTCTAAAGCGGTAAAAAGGGTTTTTAGGCTTAAGGGTTAATTATTCTTAATCTCTATCGATCTCAAATTCCAGAAAAGGCGACAAAATCACAAATACATGATCGAATCCACGAACACGATACTTGCAATTGCTCAAATCCTTAACTCGAATAGGCTAAAGATAGGTCCAAACTTCACCAATAATATTATATCAAAAAGGGCGACAAAATCATAAATACATAGCCGAATCCACGACTACGATACTTAAGATTGCTCAAATCCCTAATCTCAATAAATCAAAGGTTTGGTTGGATAAAGAATAATACAGGGTATGGATAATATTTGGGATATAAATTGTTGTAAAATGAAAAATAAACAAAACAAATAAATTAAAATCCTAAGTGTGGTTAATCACTATCCCAACCATCCCATGAATAAGACTCATATCATAGAATAACTCACGCTTTAACACTTGAAACACACGCTTTAGGTAGACACGAATTATACTCAACAAGATCTTAATCAAAGAATAAACCTTAGTTGACGTTCCCATAACTGCCAACTCCCATTCAATCCATAAATATAATATACAACAAATAGTGGTGATATCGACCACTTAATACAAAACTTTACATTGTTGGTTTAAATCAAACATCCAACTCTTATTTTTTTTCTTTTTCTTTTCTAGAAATTTACCAATTTACCAATTTAGACAAGTCATTCCAATTATATAAATAATACTTATTATGGTGGTCTCGAATAGTATACAAGCCAAGTTCTAAAGTTTACAAGTCACCGGCACACTCATAGATTTGTGAATTTTGAAAAATCACAATTTTTGAAAATAACGTCATGTGTGCAGCTATGCAACTTAGACTTTAAACAAAAACATGCTAATTTTTTTTTTTTAATTTTGATATATTAAGCACATTTTAAGCATATTTTGAAAAGTTTAGGACAAGTAAGTGTTAAGTGTTCTAATTCTCCAATCCCCCCACTTAAGTTAAACAACGTCCTCGTTGTTTGTATGAAAGGTTAAAAACTGGAAAATAAAAGAATTAGAACAGAAAAACTCCCCTGAGATTTGCTCGGTATGATCCTCCAGTTGTATAAGAGCAAAAATCATCTTTCTTGTGGATGAGAACGTTTAAGCTTCATAATAGATGTATCCACAGGAAATGCAGGAATCTATAATACCACCAAGGCTTCAAAACACACCTAATATTAAGAAAGGTTCAACTTGCATAACACATTAGTAGTTAGATAAAAATAAAAAAATAAAAATGAAAATCATCAGGTCAGTCGATGCGCCGTATCTTATGGAAGAAGATACGCCGTATCGAGCCTGGAATAAATACGGATCAGAATAAAAGATGCGCCGCATCCTTAACCAGGGATGCGCCGCATTAAAATAAACTGATAAAAAGTTTTAAAGTCGAAAATAAAAAATGCAGAAAAATAAAGATATGACCATTGCAGGAGATGCGTCGCATCTCAGAATTGAGATGCGCCGTATCCTCTGCGGCCTGACAGACTCAATACAAAATCAAAAAATAAAAGATAAGCATGGGTTGCCTCCCACGAAGCGCTTGTTTTTGTTCGAGTCACGAGCCTGACTCCACCCTTATTTACTGTGTAATAGGGTGTTGTTCCCCCCACTTGGGATCAAGTGCGGATGATAGTAGCAATAAACACGAAAGGAGTGTAAATTTGCTAGTAAAGATGGAAGAAATAAATAAAGATCATACCTTGGCAATATATGTACATCTTCCCTATTCTTACCCGGTTCGGTTGATAAATTGAATGACTTGACCATTCCATCTGAAAGAGTAGTATGCTGAGGAAAAATGAGTCTCCTTTCTTCTTGATTAGTCTCTTTGGTAGTAAGGCGTCCCTTGACTTCCGCAGAAAATGAGAAAGGGTCTTTAGCAAGTAAAAGTTCGAGTTCCTCAACAACCTTCATAGGGTCGAAATCATCATCTTCATCAATCATAGCAATGTTTAAGAACTCATCACCAAACTCTTCTTCGAGCTCCACCAAATACGGGTTGATCACAGGTGCTTCAATAGGTAGTTGATGCGCGTGATGTGTCGTTGCGGTTTAGCAGTTTTAATGCCTACTCAAGTTTTAAATTTATATTTAGCCGACTTATCAATAACACACACACTTAACGAGCAGTGTACCCGGTCAGTATGAATATAATGGTAAGTAGAGTGTCGATCACTAAGAGTGGAACGTATTATCTCGTTATTCTAATCAGTATTTTAATATCCTAACGCAAGGGGGTTTCAGCCTGAGAGACTGGCACGATTTGTTTGCAATTAAATAATAAAATAAACCAATAGGCACGAATCAGCAAGTAGCACACACGTACACAGATAAATACTCGAGACAATAAGAGGGCTGTCCTTATGATTAAGTAGATTGTCACTTGTTTTATTGATAGCTTTATATGAAGTGTATGTAGTTAACCCTTTCTCGTTGGTCCTATTCTTATCGGCGAGTAAACCCTTAATGATTACTTATGTCTAAAAGTTATTCCTAAGTGATCAATTTAGTAATAACCGTGGGAGCCACATTATTTTCCGCAGTCAAATGCCCGCAAGCCACTAATAAACACAGAGGTTATCAATGCACTAATAAGTAGTAACCAAAGACATCAACATATAAACTTTAATTGATGGGAAAGCAAGTATTAAAGGGAGTGCAATCTTTCGTTGTCACATTACACAAGCCACCAATCCTGATGAATTAAAGTTTGCTAACACAATAAAATAAAACTACTTAATGAATTAAACACATGCAGCACCTTCTTACAGCTCTTGTATCTTTGATTTGGGTGTGTCTTGTGCTGCCTTCTTGACTGAATTCGTCCTTGGTTTCTCCTGTTCGGTCTTCGGTATTATATGGTATCTCCGAAATTCGTCTGGTCTTGGGGTATTTATAGTTTCTGTCTGAGGGAAGATGCGGCGCATCTAGTAAGTAGATGCGGCGCATTGACTTAACTTCGCGTGGGGTCCAAGATTATAATATTCAGGAATATTCGTACACCGCCAGAAGATGCGGCGTAACTCCATGATTAGATGCGGCGCATGTCCTCTTGTATCTTGGATCGTATCTGGTGATATCTTAATATAGATGCGCCGTATGTAATGAGTGAGATGCGGCGCATCTGGAGCAGATTAGTCTTGATCTTCTTCATTTCAGTAGACTCTTAACTTCTTGCATGTTTTGCTCCATAATCAGTCCAGAATCGCTAAGTTTCACCAAATGCTTGTTTTTACCTGAGAATTACAAAAGTAAACGATTAAGTATCAATCCTCATACATAATATAATAAAACAAGTCAAATTAATAGGATAAATGATAGTAATAAAATGTACTTATTTGAGTTCATCAAATATCCCCCCACTTGAACTTTACTTGTCCCCAAGTAAACCTTAGAATTTCTCTTATGAAAATGTATCCTAAAAGATGTTAGGATTTATTTTTATATTTAAGCATGTATTTGTTTATTTCATAATCACACAACTAAACACTTAACGAATTAGAAGTAAAATAAAATAAGTTGATAAAAGCAAATCTAATCGTTTAACTGTCCAGTCGTGACGAATATTCTATCATAAGCTTGGCAAGTATACACATCTCCTCCACTAAAGCTAAGGAATAACAAGTCTAAAGCGGTAAAAAGGGTTTTTATAGGCTTAAGGGTTAATTATTCTCTTTCACTATCGATCTCAAATTCCAGAAAAGGCGACAAAATCACAAATACATGATCGAATCCACGAACACGATACTTGCAATTGCTCAAATCCTTAATTCGAATAGGCTAAAGATAGGTCCAAACTTCACCAATAATAATATATCAAAAAGGGCGACAAAATCATAAATACATAGCCGAATCCACGACTACGATACTTAAGATTGCTCAAATCCCTAATCTCAATAAATCAAAGGTTTGGTTGGATAAAGAATAATATAGGGTATGGATAACATTTGGGATATAGATTGGTGTAAAATGAAAAATAGACAAAACAAATAAATTAAAATCCTAAGTGTGGTTAATCACTATCCCAACCATCCCATGAATAAGACTCATATCATCGAATAACTCACGCTTTAACACTTGAAACACACGCTTTAGGTAGACACGAATTATACTCAACAAGATCTTAATCAAAGAATAAACCTTAATTGGCGTTCCCATAACTGCCAATTCCCATTCAATCCATAGATATAATATATAACAAATAGTGGTGATATCGACCACTTACATAACTTTACATAAGTTGGTTAAAACTAACTTCCAACTTTTCTTTCTTTCTTTTTCTTTTCTTATTTTTTCGATTTTTTTTTTTTTTTTTTTTTTTCCAAACATAAACATAGATGTGTAAAATTTCACCATATCACTATAATGATAATTCTGGATAATTTTTCCATACTTTTCATACTTCAGAAATAACGGTAATAGTGAAAGTAGTAAACACACGAAAAATAAACTCAAAGATATACAATATTTACTTTCACTCCAATTGCATTGTGCAATTTCCCGACCTAACCAAAGATAATGAATTACGCACGCGAACACAGGTAATGTAAGGAAACACACTTTGCCTATAGCAATTAACCAACCACGGATTCTAATCTACAGGGTAGGCTAAGGTGTAAGGGTGTAACGAAACATTTTAAACATAGGTGTAAGAAACGAAAGGAATGGCTCTGAGTGTTATTCTAGGGGTATCTTACTCTAAAAATGAGAGTAACAAAAGGGTTTATACGGGGGTTAACTAACCAGTGTAGTTAGTTAATAACACATAACAAATAATAGGCTATTTGGGTGTAATCCTAGAATTTTACCAATTTAGACAAGTCATTCCAATTATATAAATAATACTCATTATGGTGGTCTCAAATAGTATACAAGCCAAGTTCTAAAGTTTACAAGTCACCGGCACACTCATAGATTTGTGAATTTTGAAAAATCACAATTTTTGAAAATAACGTCTTGTGTGCAGCTATGCAACTTAGATCTTAAACAAAAACATGCTAAAATTTTTTTAAGTTTGATATATTAAGCACATTTTAAGCATAATTTTTGAAAAAGTTTAGGACAAGTAATTGTTAAGTGTTCTAATTCTCCAATCCCCCCACTTAAGTTAAACAACGTCCTCGTTGTTTGTATAAAAGGTTAAAAACTGGAAAATAAAAGAATTAGAACAGGAAAACTCCCCTGAGATTTGCTCGGTATGATCCTCCATTTGTATAAGAGCAAAAATCATCTTTCTTGTGGATTAGAACGTTTAAGCTTCATACTTGATGTATCCACAGGAAATCCAGGAAACTATAATACCACCAATGCTTTACACACCTAAGATAAGAAAGGTTCAAACTTGCATAATACATTAGTAGTTAGATAAAAATAAAACTTAAAAATTAAAACTGAAAATCATCAGGTCAGTCGATGCGCCGTATCTTATGGAAGAAGATACGCCGTATCGAGCCTGGAATTAATACGGATCAGAATAAAGATGCGCCGCATCCTTAACCAGGGATGCGCCGCATTAAAATAAACTGATAAATAGTTTTAAAGTCGAAAATAAAAATGCAGAAAAATAAAATAAGATATGACCATTGCAGGAGATGCGTCGCATCTCAGAATTGAGATGCGCCGTATCCTCATGCGGGCCTGACTGACTCGACACACAATCAGAAAATAAAATAAAATAAAAGATAAGCATGGGTTGCCTCCCACGAAGCGCTTGTTTTTGTTCGAGTCACGAGCCTGACTCCACCCTTATTTACTGTGTAATAGGGTGTTGTTCCCCCCACTTGGGATCAAGTGCGGATGATAGTAGCAATAAACACAAAAAGAGTGTAAATTTGCTAGTAAAGATGGAAGAAATAAATAAAGATCATACCTTGGCAATATATGTACATCTTTCCTATCCTTACCCGGTTTGGTTGATAAATTGGATGACTTGACCACTTCATCAGAAAGAGTAGTATGTTCAGGAAAAATGAGTCTCCTTTCTTCTTGGTTAGTCTCTTTGGTAGTAAGGCGTCCCTTGACTTCCTCAGAAGATGAGAAAGGGTCTTTAGCAAGTAAAAGTTCGAGTTCCTCAATAACCTTCATAGGGTCGAAATCATCATCTTCATCAATCATAGCAATGTTTAAGAGCTCATCACCAAACTCTTCTTCGAGTTTCACCAAATACGGGTTGATCACAGGTGCTTCAATAGGTAGTGTAATAAATTTCACCTCATCATCTTTATGTTTTGCAACCTGTTTAGGAAAACTAGCAAGATTATTAGTAACGGGATTAATAATATTAAATAAATTTGTACCACTTTGTGTTGTAAGTGACTCCAATTCATCTCGTGAGTCTCCATCTTCAACTAGTGGTCTTGCAATTTCAGCATCGTCCCGAATTTCATCTTTCATTAAGTAATCCCAGATTTCTTCAAAATCCCTCGTTGGGTCAAAATCTGGTTGAGGTATGTCATCATAAACTATGGCGTCAAATGGTTCAAAATCAAAATTAGAATACTTTTCATCTTCATCCGTTGGATTGTCTAATGGTGGTAATACGATTGCAGAATAATCTTCAACGTAAGGTTCCGTATACACATCATCTTGTGCAATCTCCGAAGAAAAAGTACTATCAACAACAATTGCCGGAATTGGTTTCACGGTATATGAATCTTCTTCATCATCATTTGGCATACACCAAGTGTGTTGAAACGGCAATTTGTTCCTTTCTTTCCTTGACTTTTCTCGTCCAAGAATCAAGTATTCTTCCATAGTGATTTCTTTCGTATCAATGACTTGTGCACCATATCTTGCTCTTTCCCAATCGTAGATCCCATTATTGCTCAAGGCTCTTTCCTCTCCAAGTCTGATATATTCTTCCATTGTAATATCCGGATCGTCCATCTTCCTGAAATAAAAACTTACTCGTGCAAAAGAAGAGTGAAACGATCAAAGTAAAATAAAAGCTTCTGATATCTGCTGTTGATGCGCCGTATCCTATAAATGGGATACGCCGTATCTTAATACGTTAAAAATAAGTCAAACTTTTATTCAGAAAATAGATACGCCGCTTAGAGATTTAGAATGCGCCGTATCAATTTTAATTATCAAAAATCGATATTCTTATTAAAATTAAATGCGTCGTATTAACAGAAGTTAATGCGCCGTATTTTCGTTACGTTTCAAAATATAAGATTTTTGATTCAGAAAGATGCGCCGTATCGACAGAGATCGATACGCCGTATCTGTTTAATAATTCGCAAACTGTTTTTAATTAAAATAAAAGATACGCCGTATCTGCTAAAGCAGATGCGTCGTATGGCGTTAACGTTTAGAAATTTTTTTTTATCAAAAATAGATACGTCGTATCTGCTAAAGCAGATGCGTCGTATTACTTTATCGCTTAGAAAAATTTTCTTATTAAAAACAGATACGCCGTATCTTGGGGAAAAGATGCGTCGTATCGAATTAATTAAACGCGTTGTATTTAAAAAAATTAAACGCAATACGCCGTATCTGAGAGATCAGATGCGCCGTATCGTTTGATTTAGCACAGTACAACGATAGCAGAACAGAAAAAATACGAAAAATAAAAACAAAAATTAAAACACACAAACAAAAAATAAACACACAAACAAAAATAAAAGCAAACAAATAACACACAAAACAACAAATATGCAAAATAATACAATGATGCAATTAATCTAATAAAAAGAAAAACCTAATTAAAATACTAATCAAATTAACAGATAATAACAATGCACTCCCCGGCAACGGCGCCAAAAACTTGATGCGCGTGATGTGTCGTTGCGGTTTAGCAGTTTTAATGCCTACTCAAGTTTTAAATTTATATTTAGCCGACTTATCAATAACACACACACTTAACGAGCAGTGTACCCGGTCAGTATGAATATAATGGTAAGTAGAGTGTCGATCACTAAGAGTGGAACGTATTATCTCGTTATTCTAATCAGTATTTTAATATCCTAACGCAAGGGGGTTTCAGCCTGAGAGACTGGCACGATTTGTTTGCAATTAAATAATAAAATAAACCAATAGGCACGAATCAGCAAGTAGCACACACGTACACAGATAAATACTCGAGACAATAAGAGGGCTGTCCTTATGATTAAGTAGATTGTCACTTGTTTTATTGATAGCTTTATATGAAGTGTATGTAGTTAACCCTTTCTCGTTGGTCCTATTCTTATCGGCGAGTAAACCCTTAATGATTACTTATGTCTAAAAGTTATTCCTAAGTGATCAATTTAGTAATAACCGTGGGAGCCACATTATTTTCCGCAGTCAAATGCCCGCAAGCCACTAATAAACACAGAGGTTATCAATGCACTAATAAGTAGTAACCAAAGACATCAACATATAAACTTTAATTGATGGGAAAGCAAGTATTAAAGGGAGTGCAATCTTTCGTTGTCACATTACACAAGCCACCAATCCTGATGAATTAAAGTTTGCTAACACAATAAAACAAAACTACTTAATGAATTAAACACATGCAGCACCTTCTTACAGCTCTTGTATCTTTGATTTGGGTGTGTCTTGTGCTGCCTCCTTGACTGAATTCGTCCTTGGTTTCTCCTGTTCGGTCTTCGGTATTATATGGTATCTCCGAAATTCGTCTGGTCTTGGGGTATTTATAGTTTCTGTCTGAGGGAAGATGCGGCGCATCTAGTAAGTAGATGCGGCGCATGTACTTAACTTCGCGTGGGGTCCAAGATTATAATATTCAGGAATATTCGTACACCGCCAGAAGATGCGGCGTAACTCCATGATTAGATGCGGCGCATGTCCTCTTGTATCTTGGATCGTATCTGGTGATATCTTGATAGAGATGCGCCGTATGTAATGAGTGAGATGCGGCGCATCTGGAGCAGATTAGTCTTGATCTTCTTCATTTCAGTAGACTCTTAACTTCTTGCATGTTTTGCTCCATAATCAGTCCAAAATCGCTAAGTTTCACCAAATGCTTGTTTTTACCTGAGAATTACAAAAGTAAACGATTAAGTATCAATCCTCATACATAATATAATAAAACAAGTCAAATTAATAGGATAAATGATAGTAATAAAATGTACTTATTTGAGTTCATCAGTAGTGTAATAAATTTCACCTCATCATCTTTTTGTTTTGCAACCTGTTTAGGAAAGCTAGCAAGATTATTAATAACGGGATTAATAATATTAAATAAATTTGTACCACTTTGTGTTGTAAGTGACTCCAATTCATCATTTGAATCTCCATCTTCAACAAGTGGTCCTGCAATTTCAGCATCGTCCCGAATTTCATTCTTTAATAAGTAATCCCAGATTTCTTCAAAATCCCTTGCTGGGTCAAAATCTGGTTGAGGTATGTCATCATAAACTATGGCGTCAAATGGTTCGAAATCAAAATTAGAATACTTTTCATCTTCATCCGTTGGATTGTCTAATGGTGGTAATACGATTGCAGAATATTCTTCAACGTAAGGTTCCGTATACACATCATCATGTGCAATCTCTGGAGAAAAAGTGCTATCAATAACAATTGCCGGAATTGGTTTCACGGTATATGAATCTTCTTCATCATCATTTGACATACACCAAGTGTGTTGAAATGGCAATTTGTTTCTTTCTTTCCTTGACTTTTCTCGTCCAAGAATCAAGTATTCTTCCATAGTGATTTCTTTCGTATCAATGACTTGTGCACCATATCTTGCTTTTTCCCAATCGTAGATCCCATTATTGCTCAAGGCTCTTTCCTCTCCAAGTCTGATATATTCTTCCATTGTAATATCCGGATCGTCCATCTTCCTGAAATAAAACTTACTCGTGCAAAAGAAGGGTGAAACGATCAAAGTAAAATAAAAGCTTCTGGTATTTGTAGACGATGCGCCGTATCCAAAAAATTGGATACGCCGTATCTTATAATCGTTAAAATTTAATCAGACTTTTATTCAGAAAATAGATACGCCGCTTAGAAATTCGAATGCGCCGTATCAATTTTAATTATCAAAAATCGATATTTATTAAAATTAAATGCGTCGTATTAACAAAGGTTAATGCGCCGTATCTTCGTTACGTTTCAAAATATAAGATTTTTGATTCAGAAGATACGCCGTATCGACAAAAATCGATGCGCCGTATCTGTTTAATAATTCGAAAACTGTTTTTAATTAAAATAATAGATACGCCGTATCTGCTAAGGCAGATGCGTCGTATGGCGTTACCGTTTAGAAATTTTTTTTTATCAAAAACAGATACGCCGTATCTTGGGGAAAGATGCGTCGTATCGAATTAATTAAACGCGTTGTATTTAAAAAAAAAATTAAACGCAATACGCCGTATCTGAGAAATCAGATGCGCCGTATCGTTAGATTAAGCTCAGTACAACGATAGCAGTATGCAGAAAATACGAAAAATTAAAAACAAATAAAACACACGAAAATAAACACAAAGAAAACAAACAAATAGCACACAAAAACAGAAAATATGCAAAATAGTACAATGAATGCAAATTAATCTAATGCACAACAAAATTAGTGGTTAGATAAAAAAAATTAAAACCTAATTAAAATACTAATCAAATTAACAGATAATAACAATTCACTCCCCGGCAGCGGCGCCAAAAACTTGATGCGTGCGATGTGTCGTTGCGGTTTAGCAGTTTTAATGCCTACTCAAGTTTTAAATTTATATTTAGCCGACTTATCAATAACACACACACTTAACGAGCAGTGTACCCGGTCAGTATGAATATAATGGTAAGTAGAGTGTCGATCACTAAGAGTGGAACGTATTATCTAGTTATTCTAATCAGTATTTTAATATATTAAGTTAGCTATACAACCTATTCTAACGCAAGGGGGTTCAGCCTGAGAGACTGGCACGATTTGGTTGCAATTAAATAAAAACTAAACCAATAGGCACGAATCAGCAAGTAGCACACACGTACACAAATAAATACTTGAGACAATAAGAGGGCTGTCTTGATAGATAAGTAGTTTGTCACTTGTTTTATTGCTAGTGTTATATGAAGTGTATAGTTCGATGCAACGCACCGAGATTAAGTCCTTTCTCATTGGTTCTAATCTTATCGGCGAGTAAACCCTTAATGATTACTTATGACTATCCTATTTATCTTTCTCCTACTTTTCTACAGACCATAGAATGCATAGGCGATCTAATAAATAGGCGAGGGCAGAGGCATGGCGACCCGATCAACGCTCAGCTAGACACAGAGGTTATCAATGCACTAATAAAAGTCACCAAAGACATCAACATATAAACTTTAATTGATGAGAAAGCAGTTTTAAGGGAGTGCAATCTTTCCGTTGTCACATTACACAAGCCACCAATCTTGATGAATTAAAGTTTACTAACACAATAAAACAAAACTACTTAATGAATTAAACACATGCAGCACCTTCTTACAGCTCTTGTATCTTCGTTTGGGTGTGTCTTGTGCTGCTGCCTTGACTGAATTCGTCCTAGGTTTCTGTACTTCGGTCTTCTGTCTGTTGACTAAAAGCTTCCGAATTCGTCTGGTCTTGGGGTATTTATAGTTTCTGTCTGAGGGTAAGATGCGGCGCATCTAGTAAGTAGATGCGGCGCATTGACTTAACTTCGCGTGGGGTCCAAGATTATAATATTCAGGAATATTCGTACACCGCCAGAAGATGCGGCGTAACTCCATAAGTAGATGCGGCGCATGTCCTCTTGTATCTTGGATCGTATCTGGTGAAATATTGATAGTGATGCGCCGTATGTGATGAGTGAGATGCGGCGCATCTGGAGCAGATTGGTCTTGATCTTGTCCATTTCAGTAGACTCTTAACTTCTTGCATGTTTTGCTCCATAATTAGTCCAAAATCGCCAAGTTTCACCAAATGCTTGTTTTCAACTGAGAATTACAAAAGTAAACGATTAAGTATCAATCCTCATACATAATATAATAAAACAAGTCAAATTAATAGGATAAATGATAGTAATAAAATGTACTTATTTGAGTTCATCATCTGCATCTGCGTGTGACACTGAGCACTACAATGTAACTCCTTGAAGTGATAGCTATAACCTGTGCGTACTACAATGTAACTCCTTACATCGGGTATAACTAGATAATCCAAGTCCCAATCATAAACTTTATAAGTTCAAGCAAGTCATCAAACGATAGATGAAGTCTCGATGATGAAATAAGTAGACGCCTTCGTGAAACCCACTTCAATCTCAAATGAGGGATACCAAATAAACTCCGTGATCACTTGACATTCCATGTCCACATTCTTAGCCGTTTTGACGTTTTAGCCGACATTATCATTTATGTTCTTGTGTTTGATTAACAGAATGCACATTGGAAGGAACAACAACCCGTGATAAAATAGATTCTTCAGAACCAGGTTCTGGGAAAGGAATACCAAAGAAAGGATCATTATTCATGTGTGCAACTTCAATATCATGAAAGTCATTATCAACACCTTGAGGAACAACTGGAGATTGGGTTTCTTGAGTAGTCTGAGTTGTACTTCTAGATGGTGCATCTTGATTAATGGAAATTGAAGAAGGTGAACCAGTTGAGTCAGCAGGAACCGGAGCAGGAGCTTCAGGAACTAGATGATCAATATTCGTTGGAGGTTGGAAGTATTCATCAAACCTAAATCCCAGTCATCCTTAGTAAGTGGAACATTAGGTGTTGGAGGAGAGTCGTATGACCATTTTTCAAACATCAATCAAAATGTAGTTTATTCACACTTCTCCCCCTCAAAAATTGCATATGAGGTTGCCATTTTTGATCAAGTGAATTAAACTACAATCTAATGTACGTCGATCCACTGAATGACTGAACAAGCATGGGAAAATATGGCGAATGTTGATGAGAATGGTCATTCACAAGAAGATTTCTCTTCTTCCGAAGATAAAGCGCACCGAAGCGTACGCGTTCTCTTTTCTTTAAGGAGCGGGGCCTGAGGAGTTGTCTGCAGACGCCATTTTGTTGTTGAAGAGCGAGGCCTGAACTAATGTGAACAGACGTCATATTTCGCTGAAGAACGAGGATTGAACTGTTGTGTTCAAACGTCATATTTTGCTGAAGAACGAGGCTTGAACTGATGTGTTCAAATGTCATCTTTCATGTTCATCAAATTTGAGTTTCATGATCCCCGAATTTATGAGATATCAGTCTTTTCGGCAACCAAACTTTGAGTCTTTCCTTAATAGGAGTGAATGATGTACCTGCACTTAAGTAAAGACTACCTGCACTAACAATAAGAGTTTGATCGCATTTATATGGGTTAGTGATATCAGCATCTAAACCATTTGGGGTTTCACTGTCAACCTTGGTTGTGCAATCAGTGAACATCTTCCTAGTAGGTATCCATCTAAGACCAGCAATCTTAAAAATTCTACCCGTCGGTATTCACCTAAGACAAGATCTAGGAGTGTTTGGTTTCTCATGCACAGTGGAAGACTTGTTAAGAGAAAACCTTTGTCCTATAGCAATCTGCCTACCAGGTTTCTGAGTATAACTTTCTGGTTCTACGGGCTTGCTGTTTTTTCTAGTCTTAGGGGATTTAGCATTTGCACGAGCATTCACTTCTTTCAGGAATTTTGTTACACAACTATCATGACTTGCATTAAAAACACATTTCTGAAAAGTCGAGCAAACAAAGTGTTTGGAGTCAGAAAAAGATCTAGAATTCTTAGAGTGATCTGCTACGGGAATCGCTTTAATCGACACGCAACTACTCTTAGAAACAGGAAAATTCCTAGTCTTTTCATGTGTGTTTTTTTAGCATCCTCTAGGTTTTGATTCTGAACAATGTCTTTATGTCTAACATGTTCTTTTGGTGTCACAAATGACACACGCTTTGAACTAATCCTAGAAGAACTAGAAGCACTCATATGACGAGGTTTTGCAAAAGCATATTCCTTTACATTAGGTCTAGACTGTGAAGTGACTGGTTTTGACAAAACTTGTTTCGCATCAACTTGAGAGGCAAACCGTGGTTTTGAAAATTTTGGTCGTTCAGATCTAAACGCAGTCGGTTGTCTAACAACTGATTGGTTTCTAAGTGGTTGTAAAACTGGTTTCCCCAAGATTGATGGTTTTGCAAACTTAGTGTTCACACCGTTTCCTGTTAATTTTCTTAACTCGTTATTTAATGCTGTAATAGTAAAACCCTTTTCCAGAAGTTGAGCTTTGAATTCATCATTTTTGGCAATCAAAGAAGTTGTTTGTTCTATAGTCTTAGTTCTCTCTTTCTTTGATAGAATCATACAGGTCATTGTAATGCTTTTTCAAAGTCTCATTTTCCATAAGTAATTTAGCCACTTTATGTTCCAATTCAATGTTTCTTGTTTCAATTGCATCAATGTTATGTTTAACTTTGGCTTCATTACTTTTCTCATGCATATTGATTCGAGTTTTCAAATTGTTGATCGTTGAGTTTTTGGCTTGTAGCTGAGCTTTCAAATCGTTTATCTAAAAAAATTCACGAAATTCAGGAAATTCTGGATTCTTACATTGTTTGTTAGTTTGAAGACTTTCTTCCTTTTGTTGTATTGATTTTTCAAGTGAAATACAATGTTTTTCAAGTTGTAAGAATCTGTTTGAAAGTTCATTATAAACTTCTTTTTCAACCATATCATTCGTTTTGAAAAACTCAGCCTTAAGCAAAGAACTTTTAACTTGATCAATTTCAGCATCCTGGTCAATTTCCCCTCCCTTATGACTCATATTTGTTGAATCAGGAGTGGTATCGCTATCAACCTTTTCCAACAGATATGTGTCATAAATAGGTTCAAATTGATCATTATGTTGTTGTTCATTAGTAAGGACATTATGTTGAGCAGTCAAATGTACCTCAGCAAATGGCACTTGGTCATCTACTGGTCTGATATCTGCATCCACACCATGGGTGATATAAGTCTCTGAACTGCTGCTTGTGTCATGCTTATCTGACTTCATCCCATTGCATTCTGTGACAACTGAACTAGCATCCAATGCTTTACCGAATCAACCTTAATTTCTCTTGAATGCATATGTTTTTCATTCATCTTGATGTCATACTTTCGTTTGTGTTGTGCTCTTTCATCAATGGACTTCTTAACATTACCCATGTGTTGGAGTAATGTTTCTCTGAACATGTCGACTTTGATTCCAGTGTAATCAGCAAAAACCTTTTCTGTCATTTGATAGTCATAATCCCAAGTGTATTGTGAATCAATGAACGATTGAAATTGTTTGTTGATCACCCAAAAAGCAGCCATGGATTAAATTTCATTGAATTCTTCTTTGTCAAGTTGTTCTAAGTTTAGAATCATTGTGCCTGTGAAATTCTGAACAGCTTGACCAAAGAGTGCTGGAAATGCACGTTCGTATCCTCCCATGGATCCAGGTTTTTCTAAGAGAACCTTGAGATGTGAATGAAGTATTCGAAAATGTTTCATGCAACTTTCATTTGCATGGTGATGCACTTGTTGTGGCGGATGTAATTCTCTCTCTTGTGAAGTCGAGCACAAAAAATCCATATTAGCATTAACATACTCAAACACGTTTATCCGTTGTACATTGTTGGGAATCTTATGTTTATCAATCATATCGTACAATCGGAGTACCTCAGATATGACAGAATCTGAAGTAGTAGACATGATGTAAACGTGCACGGGATTTCACAAATCTATGTTTTAAACCGAGAAATAGATTCTTTCGCGGGATTTTACAAAATCAAGAAGAAACCATGAGACACTGGTGAATTGAACGTGTTATGATAATTGTTGGATCGGTACAATTATTAGTGATTGTATGTTAAAAGGAATGATTGTTTGTTGGATTAGGTAAATTATTGTTAAGTTAAGTTAAGTTGTGATTAGGTTTGGTTGTATTGAGTTTACGTAATGGTTTGAGCAAATCGCAATGAATAAACTTGAGCAAATCTCAATGAAGAAACTTGAGCAAATCGCAGTGAAGAATCTGGAGCAAATCTCAATGAAGAACCTAAGGCAAATCGCAATGAGAAATCTGGAGCAAATCGCAATGTAGCAACTAGTCAAATCGCAACATTGGTCTTCAAAGAGGCAAATCGCAGCAGTCAATTCACAATGCTCAAATCACAGAAGTCAAATCTCAGTCTTGTTGGTCAAATCGCAACAGCTAGATGACAAATCGAAACAGACAAATACGTCACTATCAAATCGCAGACCTCAAATCGCAACCAAGAAATTTACACCGAGAGTCAAATCGCAGTTTACATTTTTCACCTAAAAACACCTAAAAACCACCCTTTTGAACGTTTTTGCTTGGTTTCTTTTTCACCACTTGATCTTAGAAGGTTATAACAACAATAAAAACACTAACTTTAACACCACAAATGTGAGAATCAAGGAAAGCCAAAAATAAGACCATAAACCTTCAAAAACCAAACTTTTGATCTAAACTAACCAAGAAAACGCACACAGAATCTAGCTAATCAAACCATGGGCTTTGATACCAATTGTAAGATATTTCAATTCATAACACACACAATAACTTGTGATTTAGCCGAATCTAGAGAGAGAGGGGGAGAGAGTTGGGAGTTCTTAGAGAGAGAAAGTGAAGTAGATTAGATTAGAGTGAAAGAAGCTCAAACCCTTCCCATGGGTGGGGAAGGGCTTATATATTGGCTTACAAAACGCCCCTAAACCGGGCTATAGAGCGAGCTGACAGTGGGTAAAGACCCGACCCGACTCCATGGTGATTCGATATCTAAACTATAACTGTTAAGCCTACGAGCTAATTAATGCTAATAGATACTCGGGGTGACCGAGTCTTTCATATGAATATTTATATTCCTAACATAAATGTTTACATATTCCTGGAAATTTTAAAATTCTTAAAATTTTTCAAAATTTTTTAATTCCAGCAGAAAAACAAAATTCTGGAAAACTGTTATGCTATAGTGCCTGACGCCGTCGGGTGTTAATCCAGACACCTTCAGGTATGACTTGACAGTATTTTACGTTTTGTTTGTAGAAAATTTCTAGAAAAATCTGAGTATTAAAACCTGAAAAAACTGCAAAACATTCACTGTGACTCGATACAAGCATTTGACTCTAAACAAACACATAAATATATATGCTAATCCTTAATTGTTAACTTTCATGTTCGAATTCGTTCTTCTAAACAAATGTGCTCTTCCATACACTTATCTTTTTGTAAAATACCTTTATATGTGATTAAGACGAGGTTAAAAACAAAATAAAGCATTTTTCACAAATTATTCGAAACATGAAAGATTAAGCAATAATGATAAAACATGTATATGAAATAAAACAAAATAAAAATCAAACAAACAAACAATTAGAAAGCTTGGGTTGTCTCCAAAGAAGCGCCTGTTTTTGTTCGAGTCACGAGCCTGACTCTACCCTTATTTAACGGATAAAGGGGAGGTTTTCCCTACACTTAGGATTAAGTGCGGGTGATAGTAGCGATACACAACTTGGTAGGAGTATGCTCTTTTTTCAGTTTCAAATACTACATATAGCAACTTTACTGAATAATCGTTAACGATCGTGGGCCGTGTGATTAACACGGCCTAAAACCATCACTAGTGTTGAAACAATATGTTATCCTTTTCGTTCCTTAGTGTTTCTTTTCCTTATTTTCTTGTCGTTTTCTCGCTACATTGCTTTCCCCCCTCCCTCCCTCCCCCCTCTTTCTCTCCCTCTCTCTCCTCCCCCCCCCTCTCTCTCTCTCTCTCTCTCTCTCTCTCTCTCTCTCTTTGTGTGTGTGTGTGTGTGTGTAGTTTACGCTTCATAATATCCCCTTACATTTACGCTTCATGATTGACATTACGATGTTTGTAACCGCAATCTGGCATCCTGCCATATAGTTTACACCAGATTGCGAGAACGAACCTGTTTAAAGAGTATGGAGTATATAGATTGGGGGGGGGGGGGGGGGGAGTATATAGATTATAATCAGTCACTAAAATCAATTGGGCTATAACTCTAGCCTCAACACTCGAATTTGCACTATAAAAGTCATCATGTGATATGGAAAAATTGAATCAGATAACGAGTTATAATAATGGCATTATATATCAATTGTCTTATCTGAGTGTTTGGCAAGTTATGATTATTTAAGCATTTACACGTGCAATGGCTCTAAATAGTCTAAAATCTAAATCCGTTTTGTTGTAAACATTCCAAAACGGATTATTAGACCCTTGGACTCCTAGAGTGTCATGTCAATTTTTCACAAACACTGAGAAACTGATTTGCAACTAAAAATCAATTAGTTAGTTCCAAAACGCAATGTCAAACACCTCCTTATGAATCCTTTTGTTTTGTTAGATTGTCACCCGAAAAATATATTTTGTCAAATAAAAATCAATTGTAAGTAATATGACATGATCACAAAGAATACTATATTTGTTAGTTTGACTTCCAAAGTCAAAGTTGTGGTTCCATTTTCTTTAAATGTTACTAAACACTTTTGCATTTTTGTTTTCCAAAATTATGATCTTTGTTGTGCTTTTTGATACACTTACTGCCAATGTTTTAAAACCCGGGTTTATAATCGACTCGGCCAAATGACCGGTTCACCGGATTACCGGTTGAACCACCGGGTCAAACCGGTTTTATGCTTGATATTCAACTTATACTAGTGTAATACTAACAAGGTTGATGATGTAAATAACTTTTATATTTTAAAAAAAAATATTCATTTCTATGGCACATTACCATAGACAAGATATTTGCTACAAAGTTACGTCATCAATTAGATAACCACTTTATCATTACTTCCAAACCGACCTATTCATTTACCATCCATCCACTACTTTACTAAAATAAAAACTCACAAAACACAACCTGCTCACCACTGAAACATGTTACTACTATACAAAAACCGATAGATCACTAATAAAATTGGTAGTAACTTAAAATCTGGCTGGTGAACTAAACATGATGGATGATCGAATCGGAGTCAAGGATCGAGTCAACGGTGCCCTAAGTGGTATGTTGGAGAACTAAATGAAGGCCTCGTCATACTACTCAGCATGAACGGGCTGCACGAAGATGTGAAACATTGTGCTCCAACTAGGGTCATGCCTCATCAACTGTCGAATCATTCTCGCTCTTTTCTTTCATATAAGTTGAACCAGTCGGTTTCCGGTCCGACGGTTCGAACCGAGTCACCAAAACCCGGCAGTTTAATCCGGTCTAAACTACAGTATAAACCCGGCTTACAACGTACCGGCCACCGTTCCGGTTCCCGGTTCAAACGGTTGAACCGGCCGGTTCGAACCGGTTTGTAAAACATTACTTGCTGCTTTCTTTCTTTTTAACAAGAAAGTATGTACATTGATCATGAAAGTCAAAACTATGTTCTAAACTACAGTATAAACCCGGCTTACAACGTACCGGCCACCGTTCCGGTTCCCTGTTCAACCGGTTGAACCGGCCGGTTCGACCGGTTTGTAAAACATTGCTTGCTGCTTTCTTTCTTTTTAACAAGAAAGTATGTACATTGATCATGAAAGTCAAAACTATGTTCTTACGATTGAAACACCATCCTTTTGTTGGCATGAGGGAGGTACACAAAAAATGTTGATAATATAACTTGTTAGTTTTATAGACATAAAATAATAGTCGTGTGTTAGGATCGAACTTGAGATCACGGGATTGCACACTTTACGTAGGAAAGTTAAAGTTTAATAATTAAATATAAAATGTTATATTAATTATTAATTACACAAAACATATAACGACCGTTAGTATTTAACGGAATAATGACTAACGACCGTTAGACGAATAAAAGGAAAGTATTGTGTATGAATTATTGGCAAGTCAAGAAGGATCCGGAAACCCCCTTTGTGCTTTAGGCCGATCGGAAAAGGGATGGGTTTCCCATTCCTTTTCCAACTTGAGCTCCAAGTTTCATTCACTATATATACAAGGCTAAGGGTTAAAGGTTTGTATCTCTTGTGCACACACACAAACCCTAAACTTGTTTTCTTTCCTATTGTTTTCTTTAGGCCGATCGACAAACACCCTCAACAAGGGTCGATCGACTTTTGTTTTTTTAAATGAAGTGTTTGGTTTAATTTTGTGTTCTAAAACTTGCATTACTTTAACTTGTTTTAGTACGTGTTTACAAGAACGTGATACTAACACACTATTGTTAGTATTCTTGGATTGAATTACAAAATAAGGTAGGGGTAATTCTTAGAATCCATATAAACCCTAATTAGGGTTCCTGATTAAAGAATTACACAAAAGTTGATTCTTGTTTAGCTAGAATCTAAAGGTACGCATTCTTTATTTTTGGCTAATTAATTTATGCATTATATGTTCCTACGCTTCCGCATGTACTTTGATGCTTTATGTGTTTATTATTTATGATTGTCATGATATAAAATTCCAACAGTGGCATCACGAGCCTTGGATAATGTGTAATTAATTACCAAAACGCATAAAAAATGAATCTTTGATTGTTTTAGTCATGTTAGTCGATTTAGGGTTTAGAAAAATCGAAACCCAAATTTTTTTTTATGGGTCGATCACCCTAATATAATTTTAGGGTTTTGGTTTTGATTTTAATTTGATTAGAAACCCTAAGTTAACATGTTTATGTGTTTTAGAATGCGATCTTGTGACTACTTGCAATAATTGTTATGTGTAATCTATGAAAACGTGCATGTTTTGCATGGATTAGTGTCTCATTATTTAATTATTAAGATATACGCATGTAATTTAATTGATAGATGTCGAATTGGGGAAGACTTCAATATTATTAAGTAATCAATTATGTGCTATGTGGTATATATTTAATTATAGCTTACGCAATCGATTCGTCGATGCATGTGGATCTACTTGCTTTTCAAGAGAGAGCCTTAGTTGAATATATATATATATATATATATATATTTATTATACATCTAGAATTGATTCTTTAATAGGATTATCGAATTAATTTGCATGTGGCTACATGTTTACACATATTAATGGTTATGTTATGTGTGCTTTATTTAGTTGTTTTATTTTTTATTATTACTTGTTTTGTTTTATTATGTAAGACATGTTTGGAACAAAAGGGTAATTTTGTATAAAAATAATATGGACTAAATAATGGTGAAACAATGAATTGTTTTTCGAAGAGTCAAATTTTCAAGTAGTTTTATTGAACGATGAGTTTTGTACCAATAGTACGAACGGCTCACCCAATTGTGACAAACTATAAGAGAGGTTTAAGGAGGATTGATATTAAATTGTCAAACCGAAAGAGACGCGTTTTTAATAGGCACTTGTGCTAACGTTTGCTTCTCCGCCACTTTGTGCGTCAAATTGGAGCTACCAAGTAAGACTATTTTATGTACAAAATCATCTTAAGGGTGAATTAGCTTTAATTCCATGCGCCACTTTGTGGTAATTATCCAAAACACTAAGTCTTAGGACTTATGCAAAAGTACGATATAATGGACGATAATTAAAGGTAAATTCGTTGATTGGTGAACCAAATACCTCAATTGAAAACCTTGGTAAAATTTGATCTTAATGAATTGGTAAATAAAAAGGTTTTATTTAACTTATGATACGAAGATGTATGAATGCTTCTTCGTACATATTTTGATTATGAACATCAAAACTAGTACCCTTAAAATTAAGTCAATGCCATCTAATTAAAAGAACACTTGAAATTGTGATTTATGTCATGTGAGAGCTTGGACTAGATCGCAATGGAAAGGTAAATTCATACTTTCATTACTAGCAGATCAACTGATGTAATGGAACTATGAGATTTGCAGTTTTTTAAATTAGACGACTTAAATTGAGTTAAGTGAGAGCTTGAACTCAAGGCATAAGATGGGGATAAAACATGCTTACATTGCAACTTAGTTTGGCAATGTAAATCCCATAATGATCTAGAAGTTGAAAATTGTTTGCCAATTATTGTTCGACAATTACCTTGTTGAATACTTTCATTACTAGAAGATCAACTGATGTAATGAAACTATGTCAATTTGGATTCTAGTTTTCAAGAAAATTATATGGTTATATGAATATATCCTTGGGTAATTTTATTTTCTTGAAAAATTGTATTATCGAAAATACTAATTATTTGAACTTTCTTTATAGGTCGAAATGGCTCAAAATAATAACACCAATTTGAGTTCTGCGTTCAAAACATTTTTTTGAACGAGAAAAATTGACTGGCTCACAGAATTTCAATGACTGATTTCGCTCACTCAGGATTGTCCTGCGAGTGACAGATCAAGTTGAATTCTTATACAAGCCTTGTTCTGCTGAACCTACTACTGAAACTTCAACTGATGAAGAAAAAGCATTGTGGAAAGCTGAGTTTAAGACACATAATGATGTGGCATGTTTAATGTTGGGAGCGATGACACCTGCTTTACAAAAGCAGTTTGAGAATTTCTTCCCTATGGACATGCTCAGTGAACTTAGAAAAATGTTTGAGAAACCACAAGCCGTTGAGGTCTATGATTTGATGGAATCTCTACACGGTTGTAAGCAGGCAGATGGTGAACCTGTAAGTGCTCATGTGTTGAAAATGAAAAGTTACATTGATCAACTACAAGCACTTGGCAAGATCTATGAACATGATATTGCCATAAACTTAATCAATAGATCCCTGAATAAGGAATTTAGTGGTTTTGTGCGTAATTTCAATATGCACTGCGTGGGGAAGACAGTTACTGATTTACACGCACTGCTTATTGATTACGAAAAAGGTTTATCACCAAAGGCTTCTACACCCCAGGTACTTGCTATTCAAGGGGGTAGAATTAACAAGCCAAATACGAACAAGAAGGGTAAGGAAAAGGGAAAGGCTGATAAGAATAAGCAAGTTATGGCTTATCAACCTCAACCCAAGAAAAACCCTCCTAAAAAAAAGGATAACTCAAAGAAGGATCAAGGGTGCCATTACTGTCATGTCGTTAGACAATGGAAGAGGAATTGTCCTCTCTATCTGGAAGAGTTGCGAGTAAATAAGAACAAGAAGTCTGGGCACTTGGGCGCCAGCACTTCAGGTAACTTATTTATGATTGAATTATTTACTCTAAATCAAAAAATTAATTCCTGGGTATATGATACTGGATGCGGTATTCACATTTGTAATACGCTGCAGGGATTTAGAGTTGAAAGGAAGCTTGCCTATGGGGAGCAATATCTGCACGTGGGAAATGGAGCACCTGCAGCTGTTGAAGCCATAGGAATGTTTAATTTAGTTTTGGGCTAATTCTACAAGTAACCCGGTCTATTGAAGGGTTGGCCTTTTATAGCCCCAAATAAGGCGCTTTCTCAAAATAGCCCAAGCAAAAAAGCGACTAAATGTGGGTGCGACACGTGTCACCGTACTTTTTAATCGACTTTACTAGAGCGACTTTTTGATTATTAAGCGACTTTCTATTTTGTTCTTATCTAGCCAAAAGGTCAAACCTCGAAAATTGTTATTTTATTCTTTTTGCTTCTTCCACACCTTCAACGACTTTGTTTTATTTTAAGCGCCTGACGCATGCACTTTGAGCGACATTTTCACCTGACAAGTTTTTTTACTTTTGCCAGTTAACTTTGTGCTATCCAAGTTTTATACTTTTTATATTATTTATACCTTTTATACTTTTATTTTCAAAAAGTAATACAAACAATAATACAAAGAAGTGTATCAAACACTCTTCGTTTAAAACTTCTTTATCTTGATCTGGCAATCAGAGCCACACGAATAAATTCATCCGACGTCGATGAACAACAAATCGAACGCCCAAGTCTAGCAATTAGACACACACAGGCCTGAAGCCCCAGACAACAACCTTTGTTTTCGATTTAGTGCTACGGTAAAGTAATTTTATTCCATCTTAGGAAAAAAAAATGGTTACGGGTAGGGTAAGTAATTATCTTTTCAAATTTTTGTTAATCAAATTTAGCTTTAGGATTCCTTGTATTTGATTTTGTTTGTTGGTTTGATTGTTCGAGGGTTATTTAATTATTTTTTTGTTTACATGCTTATTAAAATGCTTGTGTTTCTCTAATTAGGGTCCTTTTTGCTGTGCTAGTTGTGATTCCATTTTTAGTGAACTGAGTAAAATGTTACGTAGTCAGATGGCTGTTCTTGGTGGTGTATATTGTGTAGTTACTGCTCGTGTATTGTATAGTTACTGCTCGTTTTGCAGATTAAAAGATACTGCTTGTGTTGGAGAATACTACTGCTCGATTAAAAGATACTGGTTGTGTTGGAGAATACTACTGCTCGTGTTGGAGAATACTACTGCTCGATTAATGTAATTTATATTTTCCGTTTAATGTATTTGTAGTTGATGTTTATTGTATTCTAATTTCCGAATCTAGACTTTCATGTAATTTATATACTATATAAAACACAAATTTAAAACCCCGGGCAAAATTGAAAAAAAACAAAACTTTTCTTAAACAAAGCACAAGGGCCGAAAGTGTATATATATATATATATATATATATATATATATATATATATATATATATATATATATATTTTTTTTTTTATACAAAAACCACCTCTAACGTGACGTTAAGGGGCTAACGCAGCCCCTTAACGCCACGTTAACTCAACTCCTCTCATCGGTTAACGCGAAGTTAACGTGCGTTAAGGCTAAAAATATAGAATGGATGATAAGTGTGCTAAGGTTTTCATTTGTCTGGAGATGCTGCTGCTCAAAATATATACAACTGGTCATGGTGTACGAAGGAAAATACTCCATGTGTCATACTACTGCTACTGTTTTGTATAGTTACTGCTCGTGTCGGAGATTATGCTGTTGGAGAATACTACTGCTCGGTTAAAAGATACTGCTCGTCTTGGAGAATACTACTACTCGAGTTGGAGATGCTGCTAGTGTATTCTATACTACTGCTCGTGTTGGAGAATACTACTGCTCGATTAAAAGATACTCCTGTTAAAGTAATTGACACTACTGGTTTAAGTGTAACCATATATACATCTCATTATCCAACCTAAATACTAAACATACTAGAAACATAAAAACAACGTCATCCTGAAGACCTGAAGTGTTTCAATGCATTTCAACCCAACTTGTTAGAACCGGAGGTCCTTAGTCAAGCGCTAGCATTCGAGAAGAAAGGCATAAATCCTTCAACTTACAGCATTACGTTTTCTCATGCTGACAAAGTTCCTAAGCAGGCCGGGATATTTGGTGATTGTGGTATTTGGGTTTGTATTTTTTTATACCGCTTAGCTTACGGTAAGTCGTTGGACGTTAAGGATCCTATTCAGGCTGCACTCGCATACCGCGAACAAATGGCTAAGTTTTTTTTTCAAACATCGGGTTCGTATTTAGTCATGTATCAAGTATGTTGTAGTATGTCAAAAACAATTGCTGATCATATGATGCCTTTTGTATCTCAACTCTTGTTCGATGTCTTTATTGATATATTCGGACAGAAGGACGTTTTATTAAATTTCAAATCATTATCAGTAAGTTTTTATTGCTGTCTTAATTTGCATACCCAAAAGAAACAAGATGGGTTAATATCCTCATATACACGGCCTAAACTATGTCAAGTTGTATGGTTTAATATGCTCATATACACCTACTAAAAAGGATAAGCAATTAATCCAATGCGTCTGCACATTTTTCCAAACGAGGATCATCACATGGCAGAAGTGCCTTCATATCATCTGATGCAAGAATGATGATATTCACAAATCACATACCTAACAAGAAGCACTTGTTAAGCAATTCTTAAAAGGTTTAGTCGCCTTGTATGTCTTTACTGGTTATGCTGATGGGATTGTTGTGTTTTGTAGGGTAGTTTTATAAGGTGGAACAACCTCAAGCTCCAAGGGTTGGACATAGATCAAATACACATAGGAGTTAATGGCATATATAGAGCTCAAAAGATGCATCTGAAAACCTGTTTGCCACTTTAGATAGAGGTGGTTACTTCTTCTACTTGCGCATGTATCAATGTCTCAATGTCGCTTCTGCTATATCTGAAACAGGTCAAATGGGAAAAAAACCACCTTAGCCCTTTTTGTTTAATGATCTGTTATAATTGTTGAAAATTTTGCTCTTTGTAATCATAGTTACCACATAGTTCTTTTAGTTAGTTCTTAGAAAATGGAGAGTATGTGTTCACGGGTCAACCCAACCTGGACTGACCCATACTTAAAATGACCCATTTTAAGCTGTACATGTTGTTACGGATCACCCAGTCCCCCCTACCTACCAATCTTACAACCTTGTACTTGTAGCCTCAGCCTTTTGAAGTTTATCTCGATAGAATCCCACTTTAACGGATCACACTGCTGGCAAGAACTACGATTCGCAGAGGACTTCCAGTTTTGAGTGGATTTAACTTAGCTTAGCTAGCGACACACTCAACTGTGTAGTAGCAGAACACCCTTTTGAATATCCATGATACCCACATATGTGAGATGTGACTAAAACATCACTGTACAACGAGCACAAAATCTCTCAAGAAGAACCTTTATGTCTTGACATTCCCACAATTTGGGTGTGATCATTCACCTGTGAAGAGTTTTATGGCGTAAAAGGCTCTTACGTAAAATCAGATCTGAGAAAAGAACAAAAGGAAGACCATTGTGCATCACTGTTACGAAAGAAAGAAGCAATTGTGCATCACTGTTACAAATGAGGGTGTAACTAATCACATCCAAAATGCGGAAAGGCGCAGACCGCAGAGATTAACCATACGTGGAAGACAACCAGTCATACATTCATTCACATACAGTTACATACTTATATATACAGATACACAGATCCTACAACATACATATGTATACAGGAAGCCAAGGAGAAGGTTATACTAGTTGTACATCGGATATCCTACAGTCTAGCTGATGTTTGTAAGAACATAGCAACTATAATATTCAAACCCATATGCCTTTTAGAAAAGATGACTAAGCTAGAGGGTGTTTGAAGCGTTTTGTTTTTAACCTTTATTTAAAAGTGCTTATTAAAAATTTAAGAAAATAAGAAGATAAATTATGGGTATGTTTGGGAGTGGGGCTTACAGGCTTTTAAAATAAGTTGGTTTATAAAATAAGTCTCGTTTGCCATGTGGGCTTATGAAATCATAAGCCTCTAAAAGGGGCTAAAAACTTTAGACCGGGGCTTTTGAACAATAAATTACTTATTTACTCACAAAAATATCTAACATGTACAAAAACTCATTTAATTATGTGTTTTTTAGTAATTTTGCAATAATAAGCCTAAGCTTAAGCCCATTTGCCAAACAAGTTTACAAAATACAAATTTCAACTTCGGCTTATAATAAAAGCTCTAGTCTCAGCCCAAGCCCCAGACCAAGCCCCATCCTATTTCGCCAAATATATCCATATTTGTCCAAACATTTTTGTTGGTCTAAAATAAGGAAAGAAACATACTCTAGATTTTTTGTCCAACTTTTATTGCATGAAGTACAACTCTATAGCATGAGTGTTCCTGTTTGGAACATTCTAGTCCTAAGCAAGATACAACTTTCATAGCATAAAGTACAAGTCAACATAGAACAACATATAACATCAAAAAGATCATTGGTTTTTTCATATCAACTTATATGATGAAAAATGTATTAAGTACCCTTAGACAAATGTACAACTTTCGTTGCATCATGTACAAGTCACTACATCACTAGTACTTAGTATTGGCTAAATGATTTACGCAACTACTTGGGGTCTTATTTTTATGACTAAAGTTTCTAGAGTGTTTGCATACTAAAATAAATATACTACAAATGGAAATGAGTAGATAAAAAAATGGAAGAAATGCTTACTAGAGTAAGGTGGTGTTTGTTTTTTTCTAAAATGTCTTAACAGGCTCTTAATGAGCCAAACTTCTTAATCGGTCAGACGTTTTAGGCGCTCAGACCGTTTGTTTTTTCTTTTCCGTTCTTACGCGGTCAGATGTAAAAACATGTTAATGGTTTAGAATTGAGAGGGGTGATGCCTCTTGTTGACAAAAAAAAAAAAAAAAAAAAAAAAACGTTTCACTCTCCCTCTTTCCCTCCAACCTTTGCCTCTCCATTTCCGGCCACCACCCATCGCTGACCGGCCCTTCTCCCGGCCACGAGACGCCATCTGCAGCCGCCACTTCAATTCACCAGTCCATTTTTTTTCTTTAATCCATTGTTAGAACTATTTGTGTTTTTTTATCATTATAATAAGGTGCTTACATATCTTTGATAATGGTGGCACAACATGCTTTACATATGATAATGGTGACATTTTGCTTCACATATAAAACTGTTGTGGGTAGCCATGTTCTGGTCATTCACATACGCATGTTTCGATCATTCATAATCATGTAGGATTGTATTATATGTTCTGTTATTAGCATGCTGTCACTTTTATAGCCACAAGCATCATTTTTTCGTTGTCACTTTTAAGTTCGTTTATGCATATTCTTATGTAGATATTTATATGCCTCACTTTTTATACCCACAAGGCTCATTCATGCATGCTGTCATATTTTGTGTTGTTTGTTTCATTTTACTTTAATGTTGTGGCTTTTTGCTTCACGTATAAAACTGTTGTGGTGACTTTTTGCTTCACATATAGTAAATGATCACAATACAATAGTATATGTAGGATTGTTTAATTTAGGTACAATAGTTTGTTGTGGTGACTTTTTGCTTCATATAGTACAATAGAAAATGTACATGCTAAACTTAGAAATGTAATTTATGACTCAAATGCTTTATTTAATGTCCGGATATGTTTATGTTTTGTAAGAATGAAACTGCTTTGCATTTACAACATTCAGACGATTTAAAAAAAACAAACAGTCTTATTGTATTCAGATTCAGACATTTACGCCTCAGATTCAGATTCAGATGTGCGGTTCAGATTCAGATTCAGAGCCTCTTAATAAACAAACAGCACCTAAGTAACCATCCTGAACTCATTTCGTCCTTTTTGTGTGGGATTTTTTATTTGTATTAGGAAAGAAGCCTCCCTCTCAACGTTTAACGCCTCCTGTGGCCGCTGTTCTGCTGCTTCACCTTCCGCTGAGGGGAATTTCAGTTTATAAATCAGATGGGTGTGCATCTTCTTATCATTCTTATGTTGGTGCCTTAGTATACGGTGTACGCCTTCCCCTAATGCCCTTGCTGGAGGCTTGTGCCTACGTCCCCTTGTCTTTGTTTCATATTCCTCAAAAACATGAACGCATATATCACCACATAAAAACTTGTATTTCATATATTAAATCGAGTATGCTATATCTTACTCCCTCCGTCCTAAACTTATCGGCCACTCACTATTTTAATATGTGTCAAAAGACGTATCTAAGTTATAAATGATCAACTAAGGATAGTTTTTTAACCTTATTCATTATGTACAACGCTTTTTGTAAACTCGATATATATGAAATATGATATAAATATATAAATATTTTCATACTTTGTGACGCCTTATGTCACGCCTTAAAAACGCAATAGCTTCACCTTGGCCGCTAAGGCGTGAGGCTTGATCATGCCACCACGCCACGCCTTGCGCTATTTATAACCTTATTAATGTTCAGATGGAGGGAGTACTATATTTCGACCAACTTAAAACTGATAAGCAATTAATATGCTAAACAACTAAAAATTACATTAAACCTCCTTTGAGAGCATCCTTGATATCTTGAATGTTGGTAGTAGAGGTGTTAACGATCCGAGCCGAGTCGAGTTTCAGCATATTTGAGCTAGGCTCGATTAACTAATACTCGGCTCGAGCTCGAATATTTTTTAAATGTTAGCAATTAATTTACTTAATTGTGAAGTGATGGTCATTTGCTATTTGGAACTTAAGTGTCATGTGTATAATATAGTCTAGTTAGTGGGCTTGTGGTATTAGTTTTATTAGTATGTCCAATGTATATGTGTAATACATTCACTAGCCCACTCAAAGCTCTATCAAAGGCCCATCCAAGCCCATGGATGAGGCTGTGTCACAATATAAACACGCACACACTCTCTGCTCATGTGGTGCCTCATAATATTGTAAAAGAGTGTGTGTGTGTGTGTGTGTTCCATTGTCTTTGTTTATTTCCTCTCAAAAGCTAATAAACATTAGGCCAAAAGTTTAACATATGATCCACACTAATACTCTTCTTGTTCTCTATATGTGTTTGTGAGTGTCATCGTGTTTGTGTGATAAAGAAGGAAGTCGAGTCTTTACAAGTGGTATACAAGAGCAAGGCTTCAAGGTAGGAGTATTTTTGTTTGATCCTAAAGAATAAAACACCCATTGTTATTTTTCTTTTACTAGAAAAGTTACAATTTGTGTTTTACATCTATTCGATCCATACAAAAATCAAGGGATTAAGTTGTGTTTGTTTTTTGTTCTATCGACTTGGTTGAGGAAGGTTTGCTAGTTCTTCACTCAAATCTTGGTTAGGAAGAATAGATTTTGGTTTGTTCTTAGTTCTTTAGATCGACATTATCCAAAAATCTTGTATAAGATTTGTTTTTGGATAAAGGTGTGATAGATTTGATTGATTAAAGTTGGTAGAAGTTGGTGAGTTGGTAAAGAAAAGACTTACAAAAGGAATGGGTGTGTCAGTGGGCAAGTAAGGAAAAAGACAAGAAGTTGGTGAGTCTGCTGACTATCGTAATTCAGAAGTCAACATTGTTCTGTCGAAATTCAGCAATCTTATCGAAATTGAAAGCTGTAAGCTTTTGTCGAAATTCAGGCCTGACAGATTTATCGCAATTTGATTTTCGACAAAATTATCGAAAATCAATTTTGACAATTTTATTGAATTTGGGCTTTGTCAGATTTTATCACAAATCAAGTTCATCAGATATCGCAAATCAGCGTCTATCCGAGATCTTTTCCCAATTGCGATATCGGACAAGTCTAGCAATTGCGATATCGGACAAAGAAGCAGTTTTCAGATTTGGCATTTTCAGTCCTTGTCTTTTCAGCAGCCTTAGGGAAGTTTCAGAATTGACAGTTTTGGCCCTCGTACTTGTGTGAAACGATTTCAAAGTTAAATAACTTTTAAGGATTTGATTCGAACGTAATTTCGTCAACTCAAAAGTGAACTCGGTATTTTCGCACTTGTATAAGTGTGTAAAATACTTCGACAAACGGATATCTACCCTCTTGTATAAGAGTGTTAGATTTTTATATAAATTACCAATTTATATAAATTAGATATATTTCTATCTAAATTGATATTTTGCCATAATTTGTATAAATTTTGGTCAAATTGAAATTTCTATAGAAATTTTCATTTTATCTAAATTGTAATTTACATAACCTTTGTCGAACTTGTAAACTTTTTACTTTGTCTTAATTATACTCTAATCAAATTTCGTAACTTTATTTAACTTGTTTCGTTTACCTAAACTACAACTTCAACGATACAACTTCAACGATAATCAACATCAACCAAGTTCAACCTTCAACAACATCAACTCCTATTTTGTTGAAACGATCCTCAATCCACTTTATCATACAAAAATTTCAAAGATGACTACACAACAAGACATTCATGCCGCCGGTTCCGAAAACCGTCCTCCAATGTTAGAAAAAGGTGGTTATCTTCCACGGACGAGTCGTATGTGATCCGTGCTAAATAGTATATATAAATATTATGCAATGACGGATACACGTGAATAAATACAAATCACCCCTTTAGGAAAAAGGCTAACTTGCAAAAACTCACGTTTGTGTGTGTGATACCAGGTAAGTGATTACCCGGGTTGTGTCCCAACGAGGTGTGAATGGGCAATCGTTGAAAGTTTGGATTAAAGTGACTGATGAGTGGGATAAGGAATTTTGCTTTTTATAAAATTCTAATTTAAACAAATGAGAAACAAATTCTCAAAAGAAAATTGAGATTAACACAAATTATATTTAAAACGCGTAACGGGAAATCTAAAAACGGGATAAAAACTGAAATATTAGAAAACTAATCCTACAAGTGTAAAATTATTTTTCTTAAATCCTAAATAATAAAAGAAAATTTTAGAAAAAAGATTTATATTTTTCTGATTTTTATATTTTTTATTATGAATTAAAAACTATTAAAACTAATTAAAAGGATTAAAAATAGTAAATGACTTTAGAAAAATATGAAACTTTGCAGGAAAATCTAAAATATTATTCTTAATCTAGGAAAAATAAAATCAAAAGTTATCTAAGCCCTAATAAGCAAATGGGCTAATAAGCAGTTTGGCAATAAGCACAAAAATAAGCTAAAAAGCTCTAAAATTTACCAAAAGCTCAGAACTAGTGTAATACACTTATTAAAGCACAAAAAAACTAAATAAGCACAAAAAACCTAAGGAAATAAGCCAATAAGCACTTATGCAGATTCACTAATTTATGCAGAAATATCAGAAATATCCCCAATTTGCAGACAGATTTTAAGCACTCAATTAAGCTGAAAAGTGGAACTTATGGGGGGAAAAACCTTCCTAGTACTATTGGCTACACTAAAACACCAAAATCCCCAATTCTAAACAACCAATTGAACTCCAATTTGAGGCTAGATCAGATGGTTGAAAACCAAAAAGCTGATGTGCAGAGTTGGTGTTCAGACCACAAGGATTTGCAGACCTGAATTAAGCTAGGAAATAAGCTCTAAAGGGAAAACAAAGCTCAGAATCCTAAAGCCTATACTATAAACTATCTCTAAACCAAAAATCAGGAACTCAGCTTAACAAATAAGCACTTTTAATGGGTTTTAAAAAGCTATGCAGTCTGCTATATGACTGTGTTATCAGTCTGTGCACAGGTTTTGTGCAAACTTGCACAATCCAAAGGAATTCAAACTAGGCTTTTAAACTATCATTATATGGACCACATGGAACTCAGAAATGAAAAGAAAAAGGTCAATAAGAGCTTGTGGCTTATATTGGCTTATTTGGACTTTTTGAGGGCTGAAATTCCCACAGGCCTAAGAAAACTAGTTTATCTATCTAAATGGCTAATTGAGACTCAGAAATAGCTAATAGGGACTAAATTAAGCTGGATCAAAACTAAGTTTAATGCAAATGTACAGTAGAAGCTAGGTTGACCTGTTTTGACTTTTTATGCCAAACAACCCTTTCAAGGGTCTGTCTTGGTCTTTGAACTAGCACAGGCTAATTTTGATTATAGATTCTAAATTTTACTGATTAACTAGCTTAATTTAACTCTAATAAGTAACTTCCAAAAGGAAAATAAGCAGTAGAATAAGCTATGCCTTATTTGGCTATTTTTGGCTTTTTTAGAGTTTTTAAGTAAAATAATGCAAAAGCTATTTAACTACTGATAAAACAGATTAAATACAATTATCAACTATTAATAAGCAGAAAGTGACTAAAATAAGTTAAAATTAAGCTATGCAACAGTGTAATAGAAAATTGTGCAAAAACTTGAAAATTCTTACAACTGAGAGATTGTGAAACAATGGAACTATTGATCAGAACTTCACCTAGCTTGTCAACAACAAGCTCGATACCCACTTCCAACCTTCCAAAATAGCTTATCTCTTCTGAACAGCTTATTGTGAGCTTATTTTACTTTCATTGACTTTCTCCATTTCTTGAATTTAGAACAGATTATAACTAATATAAACTTACAACAAGCTATGATAAGCTTGTATAAGCTTATAGCAAGGGTGGGTAGTGTTTGTGATTGATTCTTAACAAAAATAAGCTTAATTCAAATTAACACAAACTTGAATTTCTATTATCACTGAAATTTAATACAAGATTGCTTGAACATAGAACAATATTACTGAAATTAACTTGAATTAACAACTGAGAATGGGAAATTACAAACTATGATTACCAAAATTGAAATACGATTACAACTAATTAACTACTTGCCATTAAAGGCTACAATGGTGCTCTATTTATACTACACTGAGGTGGGATGAGCTTCTTATCTTCTTCTGATCATTCTTGGACCTTTGGATTAGTGTGAAATCATCTCAGCCTTCAAAACAGATTTTTGGCGCCAAAATTGAGATAGTGAAAAAACCCACTATCTCTGGTTGAGTGTACTGAGGAAGAAGCATTTAATGTATTTTGGTTTGTTAGGTGGAGTGTTGAGAGGAAGAGGGGGTGGAGGGTATCAGGATAAGGCGGTGGGGATTGGTGGTTTCTGGTATGGTTTTGGCGAGTTGGGTGGTATGGAAGAAGAGTTTGACTGGGATCAAACTTTGGGTGTTAGCTAAGGGTCGGGTTGGGTTAGTTTGTTGTGTGGGCTGGGTTAAGTAACTGGGTTGGGCTTTGTTTAGTTTAGCAGGATTAGATTTGGATTTTAGGATTAGAATTGGATTTGGTTTAATTTTAAGGGACGAAAGTTGTATAATTCTGAAAATCCAAGGACTAAAGTTTCCAAAAATCAAAACTATTTCTAGGGATCATTTGTGTCATTTTGGTGTTTTTTTGGGGGTTGACTTTGACTCCGTCTTTGACTTTCGTCTTCACTTGATTAAATGCACAATTATTGCCAAGTCAATCCAAAAATGTTCGTTTTCGTCCCGTTTTTAATCCTTTTGCACATGAAACAGATAAAACCACAATTCAAGTATATTTTCTGTATTTTGAAGCATTTCTTAGTGTTTTTAAATGTTTTAGCAGTTCAGATGGGACAAAAATGATGAGTATTTACACACTCATCAATATGCTTCGATATATGAGAACCAAGCCTAATGGTCAAGGTAGACTCTTGATTAACTCCATCGAGAATGGTCCATTCAAGCCTCGTGAGATTGAAGCAACAGCTGGAAATCCTACTGCAACACCTCCTGTCGCACCAACATACCGGATCCAAAAGGAATCGGATTATACGCCAGAAGATTGGAAGCAAATCGAAGCAGATGACATGGCAATGCACTTAATCCAACTCGGTTTACCACAAGAAATATTTTGTGCTGTAGATAGTTGTGAAACTGCACATGACATGTGGGATCGAGTTAGACGTCTTTGTTATGGTACAGAAATTGGTAAACAAGACATTGAAAACAAGCTTCTGACTGAATGGGAGAAGTTCACATCCACTCTAGCTGAACAAATTGAATCTTACTACACAAGGTTTTGCACTCTCATGAATGAGTTGATCAGAAACAAATTGACACCAGTTCAAATTGTTCAAAACATCAAGTTCATCAACAACCTACCAGAGGAATGGGGACGATATGTCACTATTGTCAACCAAACAAAGAACCTTCACGAGGTGAACTATGATCAGCTCTATGACTTCCTAAAGCAAAACCAGGCAGAGGCAAATGAAGTCAGAAAAGAGAAGTCAGCAAAACAACATGATCCTCTTGCACTCATTGTCCAAACACCTACACCTACAACAGTAAATACACAACCTTCATCATCATCATCCCAACACTTCATGCAACAACAATACAATCCTCAATCACCATTCTACCCACAACAACAACAAGTAATCCCGCAACACCAAGTACCCGATCTTAATGATCAGGATGAGTCAACTGCTGCTTTGACTTAAGCTTTTGCTTACCTAACAAAAGCATTACAAGGACGATACTCCACACCCACCAACAACAATCAACGAATCTCATCGAACACTCGCAACAAGCAGATTGTACAACCAAGTTTCAACATGGGACAGCAAGGACAGATGGTTGGGGGATATGGAATTCAACAGGGATATGCTCCTCAATATCAGTTGGGTAATCAGATGGGTCAGTATGCAGGGAATCAGATGGGTACAGCTGTTGGTAATCAAAGGGGTCAGAATACTGGGAATCAGTTTGGGAATGTTGCTCAGGGAGCTGGGAATATGAATCAGGGTAATTTGATGAAGTGCTTCAACTGTCAGGGTATTGGACATATGGCTAGGAACTGTCCAGACAAGCCAAAAAAGAGGGATCCAGCTTATCTGTAGAAAGCATTAATGTTGGAAAACAAGGAAACTGCTGGGTTACCGTTGAGTGCAGAAGAGAATGACTTCATGGCTATTATGGATGATTCAGAAGATCAAGAGGACATCGATGCAAACTGCATTTTTATGGCAAATCTCCAGGAGGCTAAGTACGACACGGATTCTGAAGCACCTCCTGCTTTTGACACCAATGCGGTTTCTGAGGTACAACCATATGCTACATGTCACAATAATGAAATATTTGATATGTCACCTCAAAATGAACAGCATCCTGCGACTCCTAATCTCACTTACGATACATATATGGACGAACCAAGTTGTAGCAATACTAATTTGGTAACTCCAGACATGCATCCTAATGGAGGCTTCGAGTCACAGCATACTGATAATGATGAGGAAACACGTGCTATGTTTGAATCATTATTGCAAAATTGTAGTATTGAAATAGAAAAGGTCAAAAAGATCAATCGCGATGTTAAGGCCGCGAATGAAAAATTGACCACTGAGCTTGAGAGTTATAAGGAGAATGCAAGAGCTTTTGACTTTAAAAACAAACGAAAGTCAGAACTCGAAGTTAGTTTAAGTACTTCTGAGTTAAGAGAAAAAAATTTGCAAATTAAATTTGACACTCTAGATGTTAATTTGAACAAGCAAATCAAATCTTTAAACAAGGAAAATTCTGAATTAACCAACCAGCTTTCTAAACAAAAATCAGCTTATTCTGATCTTGAAAAAGAAAAGAAAGAGTTGAATGAAAGGTTTTCAAAACAAGAAAAGGATCTTCTTAAAGAGATCACTGATCAAAAGAAAACCATTGCAAAGTTGGAAGAATTGCTTGTAAAAATGGGTCATTCTGCACAAACAATTCATTTGTTAATTAACGACCCAAACCCGATTTTACATACAATAAAGAAAATGGCTATCGGTTGTGAAAACCCTCATAATCTCAAGAAAGCTAAAAAAGAACAGAATGTGTTATATGATGGTACTGTGATTAATGATAAACATGATCCTCCTAAGGTTCATGATTCTGATGAAACGATAGAGCTTGCTCAGCAGAGTAGAATCAAAATGAGACAGATGAAATCAGAAATCAAACCAATTGATTATAATAAGCTTAACAAACTTTCTGATGTTCCTCCTGTTCGAAAAGAGTCACCAATGTTTTTCAAAAGACCAGTGGCTGTCACAAAATGACAAGTTGTTTCAAAACATCTGCGTAACATCGAACAAATGGCATCTAGAAGCTCTTGTGACACAAGTGCAGCTAGACTATATTTGGTTGATCTTAAACAGAGAATTGAAACACTTCAAAGTATTGTGGCATCCAAAACAAACAGTCAACAAATGGAATGGTTTTCAAGTTTTCAGTCTGATCAGAAAAAGATGTTTGAAAAGGAAATTAATCCACATATTGATGCAATCTATGTGGTCGTTCAAAATGTGGAACATAATCTTTTGAAAGAATTAGCCGAATTCGTTAAAGACCACAAATCTTTAGTGAAGGAAGCTAATGAATACTTGGAACGAATAATGGTTTTGGAACAACATAATGACACTCTCACTGAAATAGCTCTATCAACTAAAATTATGTCTATTATTTACCAAACATATTCTGTTGAGGATGATGAAAGACTTCGGGATGAGACTTCTGAAATTGTTTTAAAATATGAAAAAGCATTTGCCAAGATTGAAAAACAAAATGTTACATATTTTAAACAACTTGATAAGAAAAAGGAAGAATGCAAGTATGACAAATTGTCGTATGAGCATTCTTACAAAAACATGCAAGCTCAAATCGATCTTTTGAAGTCTCAACTCGAAAGTCAAAAAGGGAAGGGTGAGGAAACAAAGGGTATTGCACCATTAACCCCCTTGCCTAGTGAGAAACAAAAAGGGAAAGCTGTTGTTGAACAATCGAAGGTAATAGCGCCTGGCCTCTATAGGATTAGTCCCACTACTGCATCTGCCTCTACATCTAAAACATATAGGGCGATAGATAAAAGTAAAAAGGATGATCCAAAAGAGTCTAGGAACGCTACAACAAAATCTAAGGACGACAACATAAATTCTAATGAGTGTGCCTTACCTTCTACAGGATTAGAAAGCACCACTGTGAGAAGACGAGAGCCTAGGAGCATTAACAAGAAAACTAGTGTCTCAACTGTCTCTGAGAATGTATGCAAGAAAGTAGAAGAACACCCTAGGAATTTACCGCTTTCCAAGAAGAAACATATGTCATCTAGTTGTAATGTTAAGACTCCTTTTTCTAATGCATGTAATGACTCTGTTTGTTTAATGCAAAAGAAATCTTTGTCCAAAAATGCTTGTGATGATAATGTTTCTGATAATGTGAATAAGAATGACATGTATGAACAGAAAAAGATTCCTTCAGTAACTAGGGCTAAGTCTAGATACATTCGGAGACTTATTGCAAAAGCTAGGAAAACCACTAGTAGCCTGTTACCTAAGGATCACCTTAAGTTTTGTGCATGGAAACCAACGGGTAGAATGTTTACACTTAAGAATGGCACATTAGAAATAGTTGCCGATGCATCAATGGAAACCATCTCTAAGTGTAATACACCTGTTACATCTAACCCCTTGGAACCAAATGTTTAACGGTTTTCATATAAAAAATCATCTGTTCTTCGCAGGTCATTGAAATCGGGTCCAGCAGAAGCATACATGCCACTGGGGTGCAACTTAATTGGTATCACAACACAAGTGCAAAGAACGGTTTTCACCTCAATCATTTAGAATAAAATTGTTTAACCAAAAGTGTTGAATTTACATTGTTAAAAGTAGTGCGGAAATAGGCCTTTAAATAAGTTAAACAGTCCCAAATGTTTATCAGAGTCTTCTATGGCCGTGTCATGCCCTGCCAAAAGCCTACAGTAGCGTGCTATTGCTTAATACCTGAAAATACATGCTAAAAAGTGTCAACACGAGGTTGGTGAGTTCATAGAGTTTAGTGAAAAATGTAAAGCATTTGAAAATGATTTCCCAGCAAAGGCATTGTAAATCCACTCAGTCCCAAGTCCCGCCCATACAAGACTTGCAACCTGTGTGTTTACAACCCACCGCCAAATAAGATTTGGTTTGAGTGAACAAAAGTAATATGTGGACCATGATTTAAAATACATTTAGTTAGATCAGTACATTCGGTTAAGTGACCAATTCATTTGGTTATGTGACCCGTTCATTCTGTCATGTGACCAGTTCATTCTGTCATGTGACCCATTCATTCTGTCCTGTTACCCGTACATCCAGTTATGTGACCCATTCATTCTGTCATGTATGTACATAGTGGTGGGGCCAGTTCATTCGGTTAAGTATGCATATTCATTTAAAGTGCTTAGGTTCATGAGTAAAAAGAATTAAGTATGATACAAGTGATTATACAATACATTCGAATGAATAACAAATTCATAGGTAGAGTAAGTAATGGTTTGGCTAAACAATTGGCATAATCAAGTAAATCAAGTATACATTTAGATGAAAATGAGCATGTATTCTCCCCCGAGAGTTTAGAAACTAAGTAAACAATTGAAAACGGGGCTATGAAAACTCACGGTAATCCTTAAAAGATTAACGTGCTTGTGAAGGTAAATGAAAATGATTGAGCATGTATTCTCCCCCAAAACGTATAAAGGTAGGGGCTATGGAACTCACCTGATGCAATAGCTACGATGACAAAAATGGATACACTGAAATGAGGCACGATCTCTAACCGCAACCTAATATGAATGATAGGATCTAATGTAAGCAATGACATGATGCTACACATGAAAATACGTATGTTAACGATACCACTCGTTAGTTTTGAAAATAACGTTTCTCGTCGAAAAATACATTTTTGACGTCTCGTTAAGTTATAAACTACTTTTCGTGTAAATATGTTGAAACGATACTCCACGATCCTCATTTGGTGCTATATTGGCAAATATAGTCTTTTCATCGCAATTTAATATTTTCCTTAACTTGTGAAAATATGCCCAAAGTGGCTTCGTGAAACTAGTCGCGAAATATTGCACGTTAAGTGTTAGTTGATCAAACTCGACGTTTTTGAAAACCTTGTACCAATGTATAAATGTCGTTTCATTTAACTTTTGATTGTACACGCCTCGATCAATTAGAAAATCGGCTAACAATGTTATGTTTTGCAAAAACACTAGTTTTTATACTTAAAACACTTTCTAATAGTGGCTGTCAAAATAAACATGGTACGTCGGGCTTCAAATGTGAATAACTCGGCCGTTATAAGCTCGTTTTCTACGTTCTCTACATCCACGGCTTCATATAAACATGAACTAACATAATCTCAGTTGGTCGGGTCGTCTAGATCACGACTAACGCCTCTTTTTGTCCTTTGAATCTCGGCGATCAGCAACTAATTTTTCAGAAAATTAGTTTTCGTCGTCTAACTTTGAAAAATCATATCTCCTTCGTTATAAGGCGGTTTTTAGTGATTCTTGCGGCCACGGTTTTGCTTTTGAAAGAAATTTCTGAATATGAAGGCCAAAATATACCAAAAGTTACTGAGTTTTCCAGTTTATACGTTTTTGGACAGTAGCTATTTTAGATTGTTAAAAACTCACTTCCTTGGTTCTAAACTTGATCATACTAACTCAAATCAACTCCACAAGTTAGCAAATCCTACCATACACCTTCTTAGGGTGTCATGGGGTCCTAAACATCACCAACCTTGGTGGATTTCATGAGATCATTAGTGAAACTTATAGATCTAGTGATTTAGAGAGTTTATGTTCAAAAGTGGTATGTAAAACATAAGTAACCTGCATGAATAATTAATATAACTTTAAAATACATGAACATATAAATTAAAGGAAAGCATAAGATGATCAAAACATGTTCTTGAAACTTACTTGATGATTTGATGAGTTTTGATAAGAAATTAGTAATAAACTTGAGGTTTGATCACAAATCCATAACTAGGAAGGTAAATGGAGTATGATTATGACTTGATCTTGAAAAATTTATTGATTTTCTTGTTGTGTTCTTGATGTAGTCGAACCAAATGGGAGGAAGAAGAGAGAAACTTGAGCTTATTTGCTAGTTGAATTATGTAATGAAGTGTTAGTGAAATGAATTGGAAATTAAATGGGTAGTAAAACATTAATGGGATTTGGATTGTTATGGAAAGGGGAGGGGCGGCACATGGCTAAAAAGAAGATGAGATTTGATGTGCAATTAAGAATTGTGTCCCATTTAGATAAGTATTAGTTAGTTTTGAGTATACATTAGGTGTTATCGTGTACCGGGTTAACTGAAAATAAATCGTGACGAGTTGAAATAAAATACGACGAAGTTGTAAAAATTGTAAATTCATATTCCTGACAAGAATCGGGTGTTAAAATAATGATCGGGTGTTAAAATAATGATCGGGTTAAAAATTCGCAAACCGACGGAGTTATAAGCTCCTAACGGAAAATATAGCGATTGGTTTAAAAACACCGGGTAAATTAATAATATAATCTCTATATTATTATTATGAGTATGAAAATATGTTAGGATCATAGTCGGGAGTATTGGGTATAATGTTAGTAGTAATGACTGAGTGGTAACGTTTAACAAATAAACGAACATACGTAAATGAAAAACACACAAACCCGTGCATGACTTTATAGGATAATGATGTTACTGATGATATGTAGACTGCTCTAGTCTATATGATGTGTCCTTACTGATGATGCATGAATACGCAGCTAAACCTTACTGGTTACGCGAATTTGAATACCCGTAAACCTAGTTTACGAAAGGATAAACGATAACCATGAATAGTGATTTTCCTCCGGGAATGAATAGTGTTTTGTGAATAGTATAATTTTTGACGACTTCTCAAAGTCTCAAACTGACTTCAAAAATGATGAATAGTGATTGGTAAATAGTAACCTATGAATAGTAATTCCTGAGATGAATAGTGAAATTTTAAAGCTTGAAAAAGGACCTAAAATTACGGGTTGTGACAGACTCCACCCGTTAAAGGAATTCAGTCCCTGAATTCAGTTAATGTTAGTCTCTGGAGTGGACTCGGTGAAATGATGTGGATATTTGAGTCGCATTGCGATGATAAAAGATGAAGCATTCATTATACATGAATTCGTAATAGTACATGAAACTTATACGATAGAACGTAAAGTGGATCACAAAAGAAATACAACACTAGAGGGTTTAGGTTCCTGTTTATTTGTAAGGCAGAAGTTCCCTTCTTAACCATTGTCATTGCAGTTGTTGTCCTGACGAGCTTCGCATTTCAACGGGCACTTCCTCCATTCTGGTTTCTCAGCTCTGGGCATTCACTCTTAAAGTGTCCAATTACTCCACACTCATGGCAGGTTACCATGACTTTCTGATGCATTACGAGGGTGGGAACCTTGCAATCCTTGGCTTTGTGTCCGACCTTTTGGCAGTTTCCACATTGAGTGGGGCAAGGTCCATTGTGGTGAAACCGACACTTGTTGCATTTGGGTAACGTCCCTGCATATCCTTTCTTTACACTTGGCCCCGCAACGTAGGCCCTAACCACTTCATGTTGTTTGTTTGGTGGCCGATCTTGGTCGTTTCCTTCGTTGTCATCCCTTTTCCTCTTGTTATTGTTGTTGTTCTTGTTGTTGACAGTAGTTTCTTCCTTTACTACCTAAGCCATAAGCTTCTGAGACATCCTGATTGCCTCGTCCAGTGTTTGTGGGTCAAAAGAAATCACATCTCCGCGGATGCTGTGAGGTAGTCCATCAATGAAATTCTCTAGCAGCTTCTCATTATCTGGAACCATAGTCGGACATAGCACAACCAATTCCTGAAACCTCCTGATATATGCCTCGATATCATTTCCTGCTGTCACTAGCTCATAAAACTCTGTTTCCAACTTCTTTATTTCAGTGCGTGGACAGAACTTCTTAGTTAGCAACTTCTTGAATTCATCCCACGTAAGCTTGTGAGCATTTTCCATTCCCCTGGGTTTTGCATACGAATTCCACCATGACATAGCTTCCCCAACGAGTTTACTGGTAGCAAACTTTACCTTGTCCTCCTTTGGACATTTGCATAAAAGAAATACAGATTCTGTCTTTTCAAACCAACGAATCATAGCAGTGGCTCCTTCAGTGCCTTTGAATTTTTCGGGATCACCACTTTTAAAGTCCTTGTACGTACATTTACGCCCATTAGTACCATTAGCAGTCTGTCCTGCAGCTTCTGCGGTTTCTGCCTGAGAAGCGGCTTCAGCAGCAGCTGTGGCTACCGCAGCTCTTTCTGTCACTAGTGCTGCCTCAATGCTGTCGGAAACAAGCTTTCTGATCTCAGCTGGAGTCATAGCAGTAGTAGCTCTCTTGGGTGGCATGATTTCTTCAAAACAAGAAAAGATGAGTGATACGTAAATAAGACGCTTCCGAAAAGTAGGTGTTCTAAGTGGCTTGTCATAGAATGAAAGCTTGAGGTTGAGTTATGATTAGTTGGCGTGCTTCTAGGCGGTGGTTCACGAGGTGAGGTAGATGTGAATATCCTTGCAACGATTGAGTACACACACATGAATGAAACCTTTAGAAATTGGGTGGAAATTCAATCCAGACATAATGTTATTATAACCATTCCCAGTATTGCAAGATTCATCTCTGAGTCGGACATAGGTGGTCAGCCTATGTCCCACTGTCCCGGGTCGAATATAGATGACCAGTCTATATTCCACCGAGGTTCAATGAATTTTGAAATACTCAACTCAGTTATAATAATACTATGTCCTTCACATTAGAAAATACGTTCTGAAAGACTAAGGCAAGTGACAAAACTCGAGGTCGAATGATGAAACTACGCAAGGAAAAGGCGTAACACTGAGACGTGTATGATATGCGAGCATGCTTATATGGAAGACAATTATAGTAATCAATGAGAATAAGCAAGTATAAATGATTTGATAATAAGACACAAATCTCATTAAATATGTCAGTAACAAACCACAAATGAGGCATCAGCTTGGTAGGCAGGCACGCGGCAGTCATAGGATTAAGTTTTTGTAAATGTAGCTATAGTCTAGGTTTTAAAATCACCCAGTTCTCTATAGCTAAGTCTATGATACCAATCTGTCACACCCCCAGAAATCGGGTCCAACGGAAGCATACATGCCACTGGGGTGCAACTCAATTGGTATCACAACACAAGTGCAAAGAACGGTTTTCACCTCAATCATTTAGAATAAAATTGTTTAACCAAAAGTGTTGAATTTACATTGTTAAAAGTAGTGCGTAAATAGACCTTTAAATAAGTTAAACGGTCCCAAATGTTTATCAGAGTCTTCTATGGCCGTACCATGCCCTGCCAAAAGCCTCCAGTAGCGTGCTATTGCTTAATACCTGAAAATACATGCTAAAAAGTGTCAACACGAGGTTGGTGAGTTCATAGAGTTTAGTGAAAAATGTAAAGCATTTGAAAATGATTTCCCAGCAAAGGCATTGTAAATCCACTCAGTCCCAAGTCCCGCCCATACAAGACTTGCAACCTGTGTGTTTACAACCCACTGCCAAATAAGATTTGGTTTGAGTGAACAAAAGTAATATGTGGACCATGATTTAAAATACATTTAGTTAGATCAGTACATTCGGTTACGTGACCAATTCATTTGGTTATGTGACCCGTTCATTCTGTCATGTGACCAGTTCATTCTGTCATGTGACCCGTACATCCGGTTATGTGACCCATTCATTCTTTCATGTATGTACATAGTGGTGGGGCCAGTTCATTCGGTTAAGTATGCATATTCATTTAAAGTGCTTAGGTCCATGAGTAAAAAGAATTAAGTATGATACAAGTGATTATACAATACATTCGAATGAATAACAAATTCATAGGTAGAGTAAGTAATGGTTTGGCTAAACAATTGGCATAATCAAGTAAATCAAGTATACATTTAGATGAAAATGAGCATGTATTCTCCCCCGAGAGTTTAGAAACTAAGTAAACAATTGAAAACGGGGCTATGAAAACTCACGGTAATCCTTAAAAGATTAACGTGCTTGTGAAGGTAAATGAAAATGATTGAGCATGTATTCTCCCCCAAAACGTATAAAGGTAGGGGCTATGGAACTCACCAGATGCAATAGCTATGATGACAAAAATGGATACACTGAAATGAGGCACGATCTCTAACCGCAACCTAATATGAATGATAGGATCTAATGTAAGCAATGACACAATGCAACACATGAAAATACGTATGTTAACGATACCACTCGTTAGTTTTGAAAATAACGTTTCTCGTCGAAAAATACATTTTTGACGTGCTTGTGAAGATAACGTTTCTCGTCGAAAATAACGTTTCTCGTCGAAAAATACATTTTTGACGAAAAATACATTTTCGTGTAAGCATGTATTCTCCCCTGAGAGTTTAGAAACTAAGTAAACAATTGAAAACGGGGCTATGAAAACTCACGGTAATCCTTAAAAGATTAACGTGCTTGTGAAGGTAAATGAAAATGATTGAGCATGTATTCTCCCCCAAAACGTATAAAGGTAGGGGCTATGGAACTCACCTGATGCAATAGCTATGATGACAAAAATGGATACACTGAAATGAGGCACGATCTCTAACCGCAACCTAATATGAATGATAGGATCTAATGTAAGCAATGACACAATGCAACACATGAAAATACGTATGTTAACGATACCACTCGTTAGTTTTGAAAATAACGTTTCTCGTCGAAAAATACATTTTTGACGTCTCGTTAAGTTATAAACTACTTTTCGTGTAAATATGTTGAAACGATACTCCACGATCCTCATTTGGTGCTATATTGGCAAATATAGTCTTTTCATCGCAATTTAATATTTTCCTTAACTTGTGAAAATATGCCCAAAGTGGCTTCGTGAAACTAGTCGCGAAATATTGCACGTTAAGTGTTAGTTGATCAAACTCGACGTTTTTGAAAACCTTGTACCAATGTATAAATGTCGTTTCATTTAACTTTTGATTGTACACGCCTCGATCAATTAGAAAATCGGCTAACAATGTTATGTTTCGCAAAAACACTAATTTTTATACTTAAAACACTTTCTAATAGTGGCTGTCAAAATAAACATGGTACGTCGGGCTTCAAATGTGAATAACTCGGCCGTTATAAGCTCGTTTTCTACGTTCTCTACATCCACGGCTTCGTATAAACATGAACTAACATAATGTCAGTTGGTCGGGTCATCTAGATCACGACTAACGCCTCTTTTTGTCCTTTGAATCTCGGCGATCAGCAACTAATTTTTCAGAAAATTAGTTTTCGTCGTCTAACTTTGAAAAATCATATCTCCTTCATTATAAGGCGGTTTTTAGTGATTCTTGCGGCCACGGTTTTGTTTTTAAAAGAAATTTTTGAATATGAAGGCCAAAATATACCAAAAGTTACTGAGTTTTCCAGTTTACACGTTTTTGGACAGTAGCTATTTTAGATTGTTAAAAACTCACTTCCTTGGTTCTAAACTTGATCATACTAACTCAAATCAACTCCACAAGTTCGCAAATCCTACCATACACCTTCTTAGGGTGTCATGGGGTCCAAAACATCACCAACCTTGGTGGATTTCATGAGATCATTAGTGAAACTTATAGATCTAGTGATTTAGAGAGTTTATGTTCAAAAGTGGTATGTAAAACATAAGTAACCTGCATGAATAATTAATATAACTTGAAAATACATGAACATATAAATTAAAGGAAAGCATAAGATGATCAAAACATGTTCTTGAAACTTACTTGATGATTTGATGAGTTTTGATAAGAAATTAGTAATAAACTTGAGGTTTGATCACAAATCCATAACTAGGAAGGTAAATGGAGTATGATTATGACTTGATCTTGAAAAATTTATTGATTTTCTTGTTGTGTTCTTGATGTAGTCGAACCAAATGGGAGGAAGAAGAGAGAAACTTGAGCTTATTTGCTAGTTGAATTATGTAATGAAGTGTTAGTGAAATGAATTGTAAATTAAATGGGTAGTAAAACATTAATGGGATTTGGATTGTTATGGAAAGGGGAGGGGCGGCACATGGCTAAAAAGAAGATGAGATTTGACGTGTAATTAAGAATTGTGCCCCATTTAGATAAGTATTAGTTAGTTTTGAGTATACATTAGGTGTTATCGGGTACCGGGTTAACTAAAAATAAATCGTGACGAGTTGAAATAAAATACGACGAAGTTGTAAAAATTGTAAATTCATATTCCTGACAAGAATCGGGTGTTAAAATAATGATCGGGTTAAAAATTCGCAAACCGACGGAGTTATAAGCTCTTAACGGAAAATATAGCGATTGGTTTTAAAACACCGGGTAAATTAATAATATAATCTCTATATTATTATTATGAGTATGAAAATATGTTAGGATCATAGTCGGGAGTATTGGGTATAATGTTAGTAGTAATGACTGAGTGGTAACGTTTAACAAATAAACGAACATACGTAAATGAAAAACACACAAACCCGTGCATGACTTTATAGGATAATGATGTTACTGATGATATGTAGACTGCTCTAGTCTATATGATGTGTCCTTACTGATGATGCATGAATACGCAGCTAAACCTTACTGGTTACGCGAATTTGAATACCCGTAAACCTAGTTTACGAAAGGATGAACGATAACCATGAATAGTGATTTTCCTCCGGGAATGAATAGTGTTTTGTGAATAGTAAAATTTTTGACGACTTCTCAAAATCTCAAACTGACTTCAAAAATGATAAATAGTGATCGGTGAATAGTAACCCATGAATAGTAATTCCTGAGATGAATATTGAAATTTTGAAGCTTGAAAAAGGACCTGAAATTACGGGTTGTGACAGATTTGCTTAATGGGAAGAGGGCAATTGGTACTAAGTGGGTTTTTAGATGCAAAAAGGATGAAAGAGTTATTGTGATTAGAAACAAGGCAAGGTTAGTAGCTCAAGGATACACACAATAAGAAGGTATTGATTATGATGAAGTCTTTGCTCTAGTTGCAAAAATTGAGGCTATCAGATTATTCTTGGCCTATGCTTCATATAAAGACTTTGTAGTGTATCAAATGGATGTTAAAAGTGCTTTTCTGTATGGGACTATTGAAGAAGAAGTTTATGTCTCACAACCACCTGGTTTTAAAGATCCTAATTTTCCTGATAAGGTTTACAAGGTGGACAAGGCACTATATGGCTTACATCAAGCTCCCAGAGCTTGGTATGATACATTGTCAACATACCTGTTGGAAAATGGTTTTTGTAGAGGGAAGATTGATAAAAATTTGTTTATCAAAAGGCACAAAGATGATATCTTGTTAGTTCAAGTTTATGTTTATGATATCATCTTTGGATCAACATACAAGGCTTTATGTGTTGAATTTGAGAAACTTATGCATGAAAGATTTCAGATGAGTTCCATGGGTGAACTTACATTCTTTTCGGGACTTCAAGTTAGACAGAAAGAAGATGGTATATTTATCAGTCAAGATAAATATGTGGCTGAAATTTTGAAGAAGTTTGGTTTTATTGATGTGAAGCCTGCAAAGACAACTATGGAAACATCCAAGCCCTTGCTCAAAGATGAAGATGGTGAAGAAGTTGATGTTCAATTGTATAGATCAATGATTGGATCATTGATGTATCTTACAACTTCAAGACCTGACATAATGTTTGCTGTCTGTGCCTGTGCAAGATATCAAGTCACACCAAAAGTTTCACATCTTAATGCTGTGAAAAGCATTTTTAGATATTTGAAAAGTCAACCCAAATTAGGCCTTTGGTATCCAAAAGATTCACCTTTTGACTTGATTGCATACTCTGATAGTGACTATGCTGGAGCTAGCTTGGATAGAAAATCAACAATAGGAGGTTGTCAGTTTTTAGGGAGCAGGTTGATTTCATGGCAGTGCAAGAAACAAACTGTGGTTGCAAATTCCACAACTGAAGCTGAGTATGTGGCTGCTTCAAGTTGCTGTGGAAAAGTGCTCTGGATTCAAAATCAGTTGCTGGATTGTGGGTACAATTTTATGCATACTAAAATATATATTGATAATGGCAGTACTCTGTGCATTATTAAAAATCTTGTTTATCACTAAAAAACAAAACATATTGAGATAAGACATCATTTTATAAGAGATTGTTATGAAAAGAAGTTAATTCAAATTGTTAAAATTCATACTAATAATAATGTTGCAGATTTGCTCACAAAAGCTTTTGATGTGGGTAGATTTTAATTTTTGGTTGTTAGTATTGGAATGATAAATCTTTGAAAAATTCTTATCTCTTTGTGTCTTTGTAAAGTTTTATAAGGATTAGTACTGTTATTAGGTCAATAAATTGTTTATGTTGCTAAGTTATACTTAGTATTGCTAGTTTACTTAGTATTGCTATGTTAATGTTGCTAAGTTATATTTAGTATTGCTAGTTTACTTAGTATTGTTGTGTTAATGTTGCTAGTTATACTTAGTATTGCTAAGTATAATTGATGATGTGATTATTGTATATTGTGTTATGTTTGTGGTTTTGTTTTTTTGGGACTAATCTTTTGCAGGATAAGCTGAGAAAAATGATGGAGTGCTGATTAAAAAGATGTTTGAAGTGGAAACTAACTTTATGCTGCTAGGCATAAGTTAACGCGGCTAAACCTAATTTAGTGCTGCTAGGTTTCTGCTGCTATGTTTGAAAGAACAGGGTACTGTTTTATAAATGTGAGCGATTAAGGGTTTATATCCTTCACTCGTTCCCAAAAGTGTCTTTATCCGATCAAAATTCTTTCGAACATAAACCCTAACTCTTTTTCTCCATTAATTGTAAATCCCAGCCAAATCCTACCAAAATTTTTCAAAATTCACAATGTCGACTCTGTCATTCGCTGATCAACATAACATGATTGCGTTTTTGCAAAATCCCCAAGAAAGTGAAGGTTTTACTGAAATCATTGATTTTCTTAATGCTGCTCATATTAGGTACGCATTAACAGTGAATCCTACTATATATGTTTCCAACATCAAACAGTTTTGGGCTACTGCAAAGGTCAAAACTATTGATGAGGAAGTACAAATACATGCCCTTGTGGATGGGCAGAAGATTATTATTACTGAAGCTTCTAATAGAGATGTTCTTCATCTTGAAGATGCTGAAGGTATTAACAATCTTCCAAATTCTACAATTTTTGAAAACCTTGCATTGATGGGGTATGAAAGCCAAAGTACTTCTTTAAAATTTTCAAAACGTGCTTTCTCTCCACAATGGAAATTCTTAATACACACTATCTTACAGTGTCTTAGTCCAAAGACTACTGGTTGGAATGAGTTTAGTAGTAATATGGCTTCTGCTATTATCTGCTTGGCTCAAAATCAAAGAAATCAAAGATTTAATTTTTCAAAATTCATTTTTGATAGTGTGGTTAAGGGCTTGGATAGTTCATCAAATAAATATTACTTATATCCAAGGTTTTTACAACTTCTTATGGACAAACAATTTGTAAACAAAAAGGTTCATAAAAAGGTTTATACTGCTCTCTTTCATACTAAAAAGATTTTTGCTAATATGAAGAGAGAGGGAAAGGATTTTAAAGGCAGAGTTACACCATTGTTTCAAACAATGTTGGAACTAGGTCTAACTCAGGGTGAAAGCTCAGCAATCCCAGCTGATGTTTATCACACACCCGCTCTTTTGACATCCCTATCACCAACACAAAAGACCCATACCCCTAGGATCACTAAAAAGGGCACTCAACTACCTCATGTTAGTGCTAGTATGGCTGCAGATGAGGCTGTGCATGAGGAGAAGGGTCACAGATTAGAAAGGGCTGTCACTACTGCTACTAGCTTAGAAGCAGAGCAGGATAGTGATAACATAAGTAAGACCCAATCTAAGGCATCTTCTAATGCATCTAGTTCCTCTGGAACTGATTCAGGTGAAGGTCCCAGCCAACTGGATAATATGGGGGGTTTAGATGCTCAGAATAGGTCAGAGGTTATGCCTAACTCACCCAATGATGCACCACTCAGGAGAGGTAACACACTCCGAAGTGTTGAGGGTAGTCTTAAACTTATAAATGAATTGACGAAAACTTGTGTAAAATTGTCAAGGGATGTTCTTGATCTCAAGAAGGATCTTAAGCAGCTTGAAATTTCTCAAGGTACTGAAATCACAAGGTTGAAGAAAAGGGTTAGGTATCTTGAAAGTATATAGAGGTCAAGGACACACAAAACTAAAAGGTTATACAAGGTTGGAACTACTTCCAGGGTTGAATCTTCTGATGAAGCACAGAGTTTGGAGAAGGATGTTTCCAAACAGGGGAGGAATACAAGCAAAGCTTCAGGGGAGGAAACTGGGGTAGATGTTGAAACTGGGGTAGATAATGAAACTGAGGAAGATGATGATGTGAATGAATTTGTTGTTGCTGATCAACAGGGTAATGCAGCTGTTATGAATGAAGTTGAAGTAGCTAAAGTGTTACTTGATGCTGCTACACTTAAGACTGCTAGTGGTGAAGTTAATATTGCTAGTGAAAAGGTTAGTGCTGCTGAGACTGAAGTTAGTATTGCTGCTACTCAAGGTGATGAGGATATGACTATAGCTCAAGTATTAACAAAGTTAAAGAGTACAAGACCAAAGGCAAAAGGAGTTGTGATTAAAGAGCCAGTATCAGTATCAACAACACCATTAACAACTATTTCACCATCAGACAAAGGCAAAGGTTTGTTGATTGAAGAACCTAAGAAGAAATTTCTATCACTCAGTCAACAACAACAACAACTTAAAGCAGATGAAGAAGTTGCAAGACAAGTGCAAGCTGATCTTGATGCTGAAGAAGAAGAGGCAAGAAGAAAGCAAGCTCAGGAAGAAGAACAAGCAAGTATTGAACTCATTAATTCCTGGGATGACATTCAAGCCAAATGTGAAGCAGATCACATGTTAGCCCAGAAGATGTGGGATGATGAGCAGGAAGAGCTATCTATGGAAGAAAAATCAAAGCTCTTTATGGAATTTTTGGCTCAAAAAAAGAAGTTCTTTGCATAGAAAAGAACTGAAGAAAAGAGGAACAAACCACCAACCATGGCACAGCAAAAGCAAATTATGCAGACCTATCTGAGAAATATGGGTGGATGGAAACAAGCTCAGTTCAAGGGGATGAGCTATGACAGAATCAAAAAGGAATTTGACATAGTTTTCAGAAGGGTTAACACTTTCATTGCTATGAATGAAGAAGAGTTGGTGAGGTTTTCTAAGAGGTCTAGAGAAAAATTAGAATCTGAAAGCAGCAAGAAGCAGAAACTAGATGAGCAAACAGAGCAAACACAAGAGCAGACAGAGCAATTTCAAGAGATTGCTAATCTACAACAAATGGTTAGAATTGTAGACAGTGATGATACATTTGTTGATGCTGTTCCTTTGCAGACTAAAGTTCCTATCATTGATTGGAAGACTGGTTATAGTGGTCAAACTCCTTGGTGGAAGATAATCAGAGCTGATGGAAAGACTCAAAGGTTTGTAACATTTCCTCAAATGCTCAGAAATTTTGATAGAGAAGATTTGGAGACCTTATGGGCATTAATCAAGAAAAAATTTGGAGATAGAAGGCCAAAAAATATTTTGGATACAGTTCTTTGGGGAGACTTGAAGATTATGTTTGAAGTCTATCATGAAGATAGAGTTTGGCATGAGCAATACAAAAGTAAAGTTATCCTCTGGAGACTTTTTCAATCATGTGGAGTTCACACTGTAATGATGAAAGGACTTCAAATCTACATGCTAGTAGAAAAAGACTATCCTCTGGCACAGACTACACTTGATATGATGCTTAATGTGTCTGTTAAACTTCAAACTGATCATTGGAGTGAAATGGTATATCAGCTTCTCAAGAAAATGGAGAAACAACATTATGGGGCTGATTACAAGAAAATGATAAAGTAAGTGTTTGGAAACATCCTCCTAGTGAAGATTCAAGCTTAGATTGAAACTTGATGATTTTGGAAGAAAATATCAAGTTTAGGGGAGGATTGTTGGGTTTTAAATTTTTCTTGAAGTTTGTTGGGAATAAAATGTTCAAGTCAAAGAGCCTGCCAGATGAAGTATTAAGCCTGCTAGTTGATTTTGAAGAAGTTAAAGATAAACTAACAGTACCTTCTGGGTGAGAAGGTACTGCTAGTTAAAGAAGGTCCTGCCAAGTTGAAGGTCAAGTTGATAGATATTTATTTGTAGATATTTTAGTTGTATTATTAGTCTTTGTACAATGTAACACGTTAAGTATAAGTAGTTCAGTCTTCCATGTTGTGCAGAAGATTATACTGAGTGATTTACTTTAAAAGTTGTAATTAGTAGGTTAGAAAAGTCCAAGTATCTTATTATAATACACAACTTGACAACTTGTAATAAGGGGTCCTTATCCTATAAAAGGAACCCTTAGTCACCACCTTAGATATATCTCTTCAACTAATAACTTTGTGATATCCAAAAACACTACAACCTCTCTAGTAACTTAGTTACAAATTCACAAATCCTTAAACAATTCAAAGATTCAAGGTTACTTTTGTAATCCTGGTGATAGTTTAGATCATCCGTATTATTTCATAAATAATATTGAATCGTTTTGTGTTATTCAAGTTGTGTTCATTGTTAATTATAACTCACGTTTGCATGTTTACCACCTTTGTTCCTTTAAGTGTGTTATAGTAAATTCCGCGTACTACATCACATTCATTCCTAAATATCCCAAACACATTATTAAGATTAACATCCCAAGTGTTTGTATAATCCTTCACAAGTGGTATCAGAGCCAGGCTGATATTTATGATTTAAAAGAACAATGGACGTTGAACACATTCAAACCAATGTGGCTGCAAAACTTCCATTACTCAAACAGAATGAGTTTGATATGTGGAGACTGAAGGTAGAGCAATACTTCCAAGTGCAAGACTATGCACTTTGGGAGATTATTGAACAAGGAAACTCATTCAAACCTACAATCACCACCTCCACAGTGAATGATGCAATAGTAACAAATATGCAAGTGAACCCAACAACCGCAGAAGAAAGAATCCAAAAGAGAAATGATCTTAAGGCCAGGAGTATGCTTCTCATGACTATTCCAAATGACCAGCTTTTGATCTTCAACAAGTACAAATGTGCTAAAACCCTTTTTCAAGCTATTGTGGCTAGATTTGGTGGAAATGATGCCACCAAGAAAACTCAGAAAACTCTCCTCAAACATCAGTTTGAAAACTTTACAGCCACAACAAATGAGTCTTTGGACAACATGTTCAATAGACTACAAAAGCTTTCAAGTCAGTTAGCCATTCATGAAGTGCTGATATCTCAAGAAGACTTAAACTCCAAATTTCTTAGGAGTTTACCCTCTGAATGGGGCATGCATGTCATTGTCTGGAAAAACAAACCAGATATTGATCAAATGAGTCTTAATGATCTTTACAACAACTTCAAGATAGTAGAGCATGAAGTGAAGAAGTCTACTAGTTCAAGCTCAGGAAATATGGCCTTTGTATCATCTCCCAGCACCTCAAGGATAGTAGATGAAGAAAAAGATGGTGGAGAAGAAGGTACTGCCAACACAAATTTTGGTACTGCCAATACTTCTAGCAACACCAAAACAATTCTAGATGAAACAATTGGTTGTGCTTTCCTGACATCACAACACAATGGTTCCATATTGACTTTTGAAGATATTCAAGAGATCAATGATGATGATCTTGAGGAAATGGACATAAAGTGGCAACTTTCACTTCTTAGCATAAGGGCTAAGAAATTACTGATGAGGACTGGAAAGAAGATTACCATAAATGGAAATGAGCCTCCTGGGTATGACAAGTCTAAAGTGGAGTGTTACAACTGCCACATGAAGGGTCACTACTCAAGAGAGTGTAGAAGACCAAAGAAGCAGGATGATAAGGGAAGAGGTTTTGAGAACAAGAACAAGGGAAGCTTTGAGAAGAAAGGAAGCTTTGAGAGCAAGAGCAAGGCTGTGGAAATCACTAAGCCTAAAGCTATGGTAGCTATTGATGGGCTGGGTTTTGATTGGAGTTTTATGGGTGAAGAGGAGTCAACTTCAGATGAAATGGCTTTAATGGCTTTCTCCAATCCTGAGGTACAAATTACTAAATGTTCTAATACTTGTAAAGTTTTTGAAGAATTACAAACTTTAATAAAACTTTATGATGAATTGAAAGTAGAACAAAGAAACACTCATCAAGACCTAGTTAATCATAAGTGTGGTATGGCCAAACTTGAGAAGCAGATAATCCATTTTAGGGAAAATGAACTCACTTTTTCTGACACAAAAGCCATTCTTAATAGGGAAATATTTTTGAAAGATGCTGAAATAAACCTGTTAAGAACTGAGTTTGCTAAAGTGAAATTGGCAAAAGATAATATTCAACTAACTGTTACCACATTAGAAACTGCTTCTGACTGTACTAGAAGCATAGTTGAAAATCAAATGAACAAGAGAATCAAATCTGGGATTGGATACAAGACTTGTCCACCTCCTTACAGAGGAATTCCCTGTCCCCCAGGATTAGATCTTGCAGAATCAGGTTTACATGAATTCACCAATAAACCACTAGAGAAACCTGTAGAGAAAGGTGAACCTTTTGAGAGTGCTAGTGTTGCTTCACTCTCTAACAAAAAGGTGCTCACTGATAAGAGCTCAGATGCTCCAATTATTGAAGATTGGACATCTGATGATGAGGAAAAAGAGACTGTTTCAAACAAAGGAAACAAAGTAGGACCACCCAGTCCTAAAAGTGTAGAGATTAAGACAAAGGCTAAAACTATTCTGAAAATAGTTGAATGTTGTGCTAAGTGTAATAGCAAACCTAGAGGTAGCCAGAGAAATTGGAACAATCTTAAGTCACACCAACTTGGTGATGATTTTGTTATGTACAATAAGGCCTGCTATTACTGTGGTAGTTTTAATCATACTCATGCTTATTGTAACAACTGGGTTTCTGGGAGTAAATCAAGGTCTAAAACAAATGGAACAAACCCCAGAAAAGTTTTGTGAAGTCTAACACACCAAAAGTTGATCATACTGTTAGACCAAATAAGCCTGTTAACTCAAAACCAACTACTAAGGATGCAAGAAATACTTTCAAACATGCACCAAGAGTTGTGAAAAGTCCCATTGAAAAGAAATCTGTGGTTAAAACACAAGATTGGAGACCAAAACCAAAAGGTCCTGCTAGACCAAATGGTACTGCCAAAATTTGTACTGTCAGACCAAGAACCACAAAATGGGTTAAAAGGGAAAATGCTGTTAAGTCCTCAGCATGTTGGATATGGAAACCACTCCAATCAAAAGTTGCATCAACAGTCCTAAAGAGGTTTGATTACATTGATGCAAGAGGCAAACCCAAGTCAGTTATGGCTTGGGTACCCCAAGGAAACTAATATGTTTATATATGTGCAGGAACATTCAAATGATATTGCTGATCAAGGATATGTAGATAGTGGATGTTCAAGGCACATGACAGGCAACATGTCTTACCTCACAGACTTCAAATCATTTGATGGAGGATATGTTACCTTTGGGGGAGGAATCAAAGGAAAGATTACTGGTAAAGGTACAATCAAAACCAGTAAATTAGATTTTGAAAATGTGTACTTTGTGAAAGAGCTTCAGTTTAATCTCCTCAGTGTCTCACAAATGTGTGACAAAAAGAACAATGTTCTCTTTACTGACAATGAATGTATGGTTCTTTCTCCTGATTTTAAAATTCCTGATGAAAGTCAGATTCTTCTTAAAATCCCAAAAAGGAACAATATGTACAGTGTTGATTTAAAGAACATTGATCCTAAGGAGAGTTTAACTTGGTTAGTAGCAAAATCCTCATTGGATGAATCTATGCTTTGGCATAGAAGGCTTGGTCATATAAACTTTAAAACAATCAATACAATTGCAAAATATGATTTGGTTAGAGGTTTACCCAAAAAGATTTTTCAAAATGACCAAACCTGTGTTGATTGTCAAAAAGGCAAACAACATAGAGCTTCTTGTAAGCCCAAGACCCATAACTCAATTTCTCAAGCTTTATACATGCTTCATATGGACCTTTTTGGTCCTACTAATGTGAGTAGCTTGAATGGTAAAAAATATTGTCTTGTAGTTACTGATGATTACAGCAGATTTTCTTGGGTTTTCTTTTTAAGATCTAAGCATGAAACTAGTGAGATCCTTAAGTCTTATATAACTGAGGTAGAAAACCAAGCTGATAAGAAAGTGAAAGTAATCAGATGTGACAATGGGATAGAATTTAAGAATAGGATTATGGATGAATTTTGCAAAGAAAAAGGAATAAAAAGAGAATTTAGTGTAGCTAGAACCCCACAGCAAAATGGAGTAGCAGAAAGGAAAAATAGAACACTAATAGAGGCTGCTAGAACAATGTTAGTAGACTCTAAGTTGCCTATTTCATTTTGGGCTGAAGCTGTAGGTACTGCTTGTTATGTGCAGAACAGGGTTCTTGTAATTAAACCCCATAAAAAGACTCCTTATGAACTTTTCTTTGGTAGAACACCATCTTTAAGTTTTATGAGACCTTTTGGATGTCATGTCACTATTCTCAATACCAAAGATCATCTAGGAAAGTTTGAAGGAAAAGCTGATGAAGGCTACATGATAGGGTATTCTTTGCAAAGTAAGGCCTATAGGGTGTATAATAGTTGCACTAGGCTAGTGGAAGAAAATCTGCACATAGAGTTTCAAGAGAAACTAACAAATGTTAAAGGCATTGGGCCAGATTGGATGTTTGACATTGATAGGCTTTCAGAATCTATGAATTATGTGCCTGTTGCAGGTACAAATACTAATGATAATGCAGGTTTTGAAGACAATGTTGAAACACCTAAAGATCAAGATTACATCTGGATGCCAATGTGGAAAGGATTGGATTTATCTTCAAGTCATGAAGAACCTTCAAATACAGCAAATGAAGGTGTTGAAGATGATCATGGAACTCAGGGTCAAGAGAATCAAGAAAGTAGTGCAAATGAAAATGGTACTGCTAGTTCACCAGATGGTACTACCAGTTCACAAGTTGGTACTGCTGAACCATTAAATGTTCAATAAGATGATTCTTTACCAGAAAATGTGGGGATTGGCAATCTTCCACTTACCTATGAAGTTCCTACAACACACAACACAAGAATTCTCAAAGATCACTCCATTGATAATGTGATTGGTAGCATTGATTCTGGTGTTAGAACAAGAACTCAAGTCTCATCTTCAGACCAAGAAGGGTTTATCTCATCTGTTTATGAAGAAAAGAATCATGAAGTTGCCAACATATGTATGTTTTCATGTTTTCTCTCACAGGCTGAACCCAAAAACATTAACAAAGCCTTAGATGATCCAAGTTGGGTTGAAGCAATGCAAGAAGAGCTTCTTCAATTCAAGCTTCAGAAGGTTTGGAAACTGGTTAATTTGCCCAAAGGTCACTGGGCAATTGGAACCAAATGGGTGTTCAGAAACAAGAAAGATGAAAGGGGAATTGTGATCAGAAACAAAGCAAGATTGGTAGCCCAAGGATATACTCAAGAAGAAGGGGTGGATTATGAAGAGGTTTTTGCTCCAGTTGCAATACTTGAAGCAATTAGGCTATTCTTGGCCTATGCTTCTTTCATAGGCTTCACTGTTTACCAAATGGATGTTAAGAGTGCCTTCTTGTATGGTACTATTGGAGAAGAAGTCTATGTTTCTCAACCTCCAGGCTTCATTGATGCAGAGTATCCAGACAAGGTGTATAGGGTTACCAAGGCTCTTTATGGTCTACACCAAGCTCCTAGGGCGTGGTATGTGATGAAGCGAAAAGTGTACCGCTTTTAGGGGGTCATTTAAGCCCTAATTCGTGATTATTTGATCAAATATTGCCCTAAATCGTTCCTTTTGTCATTTTAGGTACTTTGGAGAAGAAATCTGGAAAAGGAAGCATTTTGGACATTTTTGGAGCATAAAAGTGAAGAAAACGACAAAGTCTCAAAATCGGCTGAAAAAGTACCTTTGACGGCGTCAGGGATTTCCCTTGACGGCGTCATGGCTTGGCAAAAGAGGTGGATATGAAAAATACACATGATAAGCCAGAGAATTTTACAATGGAAAGTCTGACGGCGTCACCCTTTGAAGTGATCAAGGCCATCACGGTTTAACTTAAAGAGAGACGGCGTCAAGCCCATTTCTGACGGCGTCAAGCCTTGATAAGCCAGAGCGGATTTTGGAGCACTAAAGAGGGACGACGTCAAGAAGGCCATCCGGGAACCCTAGACACGGCGAGGTGACGGCGTCAAGATCTACAACGTGACGCCGTCAGCCCCTAAACTCTATATATAGTTTTGCAATTTTTGTCATTAGTGTGCAACTTTGTGAGGAGAAACCCTAAGACGAATTTCTGCCATTTTTAAGGGTTTTCATACCCTTGGATCTCCCATGTTTAATTGAAGATAAGTATTCATTTAATCAATCAATATGTCTATGTGTTGTTTGATTATATCTTGTTCTTGTCTTTTGATTAACATGCTAGGCTAGATTTATCTTGTGTTTGCTTAGATCTAATGAAACCTAGCTATTGATTATTGGTTATTAGTGTGTTATTAATTGTATTGGATGATTGTTTATCGATGTTAGGCTTAAGAAAACTGGCTAACTTCCTATTCGGTAACTTGCTTGAACGTCTTAAGAAACATGAACCAATGCGTACTAAGGTTTTTATGGTTGTATTTAATGCATGAGCGAATTCTAGTGATCCCATGTTAGGAGCTTCCTAGCCGGCTCGACATAGGAGTGAAGTAGGAGCTTGTAGAGTTGGGGAAGTACGTACGCCACCCCACGATTGGTATTAAGGAATACACCCGTCATCCACGCAATTAATACACACTAATCAACCGGTAAAAGATAGTTAGGGAGTAAGGAAATCTAAGTAAACACATTTCTCTCCACATAAGTTTCACAATCTTTTCATTTTTAGTTATTTTATTTTATTTGCATTTGTAGTTATTTGGGTTAGTTGATTAGCAACTAATTTCGCCCACTCCTTTAAACCCGAGATTTTACTTGCTTTCAAAAAATAAAAAAATAAAAAAAAGAATCTTCCCTCACCCTTAGACCTATTAGAGTAGTTTTTCAATCCTAACGACACTATTCCCTGTGGAGAACGATCAATCCCCCGTACTTACCACTACACTATACTACATCGGTCAGGTACACTGCCTGGTGGGGTTGTAAGCCTCTTGAGATCCCTCGAGAGGTAAAACCTGTTGTAAGGTTGCAAAACCACGCATCAGTATGAAACATTGGCTTTCTATTTATTGGAAAATGGATTTCAAAGAGGCAAGATTGATCCAACTTTGTTCATCAAAAGAACCAAGAAAGACATCTTGCTGGTGCAAATTTATGTTGATGACATTATCTTTGGATCCACAAACCAAGAGTTGTGTGTAGAGTTTGAAAAACTTATGCATAGTAAGTTTGAAATGAGTTCCATGGGGGAACTTACTTTCTTTCTGGGTCTCCAAGTGAAACAATCAAATGAAGGCATATTTATCAGCCAAGAAAAGTATGTAGCAGAGATCCTGAGGAAATTTCAGTTTGCAGATTCTAAGGTTGCAAGTACACCAATGGATTCAGAAAAGGGGTTACTAAAAGATGCTGAGGGTGAAGATGTGGATTTGCACAATTATAGATCAATGATTGGGTCCTTGATGTACCTTACATCATCAAGACCAGATATCATGTTCTCAGTATGTGTATGTGCAAGGTTTCAAGTACATCCCAAAGTTTCTCATCTCACAGCAGTCAAAAGGATCTTTAGATATCTCAAGGGTCAACCTAGGTTGGGTCTATGGTATCCAAGGGAATCATCTTTTGACTTGGTGGCTTATTCTGATAGTGACTATGCTGGTGCAACCCTAGACAGAAAATCCACAACTGGTAGATGTCAATTTCTTGGCTGCCGACTCATATCATGGCAATGCAAGAAACAAACAATGGTGGCCAACTCTACAACTGAAGCAGAATATGTTGCTGGTGCAAGTTGTTGTGGGCAAGTGCTTTGGATCCAAAATCAAATGCTTGACTATGGGTACAATTTTCTTAACACCGTTATTTACATTGACAATAGCAGTACTATTTGTATCATTAAAAATCCAGTTCAACATTCAAAAACAAAACACATTAAAATCAGACACCATTTCATAAGAGATTGCAATGAGAAAAGGTTAATTCAAGTTGTCAAAATTGATTCAGAAAATAATTTTGCAGACCTTCTCACCAAAGCTTTTGATTTAGGTAGATTCAAATACCTAGTAGGAGGTATTGGAATGATTAATCTTTGAAAAACATGTGTTTTTATACATAAAATAACTGGTACTGGCTCTTAAACATGGTACTGCTAGTTAGTCAAAAAGGTACTGTCAGTTCATAATTGGTCCTGCTAGTGTAAAGCTTGCTCTGTTTTGTTCATCTTGATAATTAAATGTTTACAATGCTATAAAACAAGTGCTTTGCACTCTGTTCTTTTGGTTTGCAACTAACAAATTTCAGGTTGATAACAAAACAAGAGATCTTCCAAACAAAGGGGGAAATAAAAGCTATTTATATCTCAGGGGAGGTAACAATCTCAGGGGAGGAAATAATAACCCAGGAAAAGGAAGATAATCCAATAAAAGGAAGGAGAAGACAAGAGCATACAAGATGATGTAGAGGTTGAAAATGATAAGATTAGATCATATATTCAGAAGGGATGAAGCATTCCTAAAGGAGAAAGTTCTATCTAGATCAAACGAAGGAAAGTTTCAATGCAAAGGCATGCTGATAGATGATTTCACTTGTTGAACCAAGCATCCAAGATACACAGCATCATTGCCTCTTATAATTCCTCCATCCAAGGAAATTGCACCATCTTTAAGATCAATGTGGAAATGGTATTCAGTTCACCAAGTTTTACAAACTTAAGAGCTGGCTAGTCCATAAGCAAACGGCTTTTGGTAAAGACACATCAAATCCGTTGATGGTTGATAGTTTACCAAAAACTATATGGTAATTAACTAACCATACTTTACAGTAAATAGTTGGCTAGTCCATAAGCAAACGGCTTTTGGTAAAGACAAATCAAATCCGTTGATAGCTGATAGTTTGCTAAAAACTATAAGGGATTTTTGCTAAAATTTCAAAGAGACTGCCAAGTAAAATTTTCTTTCAAAGGTACTGGTAGTTCAAATTTTGGTACTGGTAGAGTAAAATGGTACTGCTAGATAACCGTTGAGCCTGTCAGTAAAAATTATAACCGTTAGGCATGGTAGTTAAAATTAGCCGTTGGGGTAATTCTGTAAATTTCTGATGTTATATTATATTATATTTCTCATATAAAAGATCTTTTTAACCGCCTTTTCATTTACTTATTATAAATTTTCTTATTGTCGGTTAAAAGTAAATCTCTCATAATATCTTTCATCAGTCCTTATCACAATTAACACTCACCTTTCATCTTCTACCAGTACCACCATCAAATCCCACCATACTAATCAAGTTTTCCCTTAACTTTCACCATGGCTAATCTATCTTTTGTTAAACGTCACAACCAGTTAGCATTTTTGGAAAAGTCTGAGGATAATGAATCTTTTCATCAAATAGTGGACTTTCTAAATGATTCTTACATCAGGTTTGCTTTACTTGTAAATCCCACTATTTATGAATCTCAAATTTTACAATTTTGGAAAACGGCTAAAGTTAAAACTCTTGAAAATGGGGACCAAAAGATAAAAGCCAAAGTGGATGGCAAAACCTTGACTCTTACCGAGTCATCCATTAGAAGACATCTTCGTTTGGATGATTCAGATGGTATTAGTCAATTGCCTGATACTGAAATTTTTGAAAATTTGGAAAGAATGGGGTATAATGTTGATTCTACTAAACTCACTTTTCTTAAAAAGCATTTTACCCCACAATGGAGATTTTTGATCCATACCATCCTTCATTGTTTAAGCCAAAAGAAAACCTCATGGGAGCAGTTTAGTGGTAACATGGCTACAGCTCTCATTTGCTTGGCAACAAACAGAAAATTCAACTTTTCAAAACATATTTTTGAAGGATTGGTTAAAAATGTGGATAGCCAAACAAAGTTTTTGATGTATCCCAGATTTATTCAATGCATCATCACAAAATCAAAACTTTTGTTACTTCCCCCACACTCTCCTTATGAAACACCAAAACTTTCACACAAGGTGTTTTCAAACATGAAAATTGGTTTTAATGGGGAAGAAATACCACTTTTTGAGGAAATGTTACCACAACATGCTGAAGAACCATCCCCATCATCTGAATCACCATCATCAAGTTCTTCACCTGGTTACATATCACCATCTCATCATCCATCACCAATCCCATCACCAATACCACCTGTAACAACACCATCACCATCATATCATGCATCACCATCCCAATCACCTCAACATCAAAGTCTGGATTCTCAGACTTTGAAGGAACTAAAGGAGAAAGTGCAGCTCTTGGAAAATGCTCTTCAAAGTCAGAACACAAAATTTTCTAAGATCAACACCAAGCTAGTTAAGAAGGTTAAGAAATTGGAGAATGAAGTAAAGATGCTGAAGGGTAAAAGATCTTCAAAGTTGGTTTTATCTAGTTCTTCAAGTTCTGATGCAGAAAGTATGGGTCACTCTTCCAAAAAGGGGAGGATGGGTAGTTCTGAAGGTGAAGAGGAGGCTCAATTTCAATTTCATGAAGGAACTCAAGTATATGATGAAGAGCCTGTTGGTGCAGAGCAAGAGCCTGCTAGTGCAAAAGAGCCTGCTGAAGCAGAGCAAGAGCCTGCTAGGATTGAGAGGCTGTTGGCTATGGATTATAGAGGTTCTGCTGAAAAGGTTTACAAAAGAAAGAGGGAATCACAGCCTCAAGGGGGTTTGTTTGTTCAAGGGAGGTTATTTATTGCTGATGAGCAATCTGCTGCTCCAAGTCAAGAACCAACACCAAAAGATAAGGGCAAGAAAATTATGGTTGAAGATGAACCTAAGCCCAAAAGGTTGAAGAAAAGAGAGCAAGTGCAGATGGCTTTAGATGAGGAAGTCTCCAAAAAGCTTCATGAAGAAGAAATGCAAAAAGCTTTAGAAGCTTCAAGACTGCTTGCAGAAATGCAAGAACAAAAGGATGCTGCTCAAACTCTTCTTGACACTCAAGCTGCTCAGGAAACATTTGATGCACAGATGCAATGGATTATTGCCAATGATCCAATTGTGAGAGGTCAAGCTAACTTAATTTTGGATGACAAGAATCTTAACACTGAAGAGAAAACAGCAGAGCTTGAAACTTTTATCAACAAGAAATATAGAGAAGCAGCTCTGGATGATATTTTTCAAAAGATTCAAGAAAGTCAGAAAAGAGGTTTTAAGGTGGGCACATCTGAGAAAGATCAAATGATTTTCATGAAGAAGTTTTTAAGAAGTCAAGCTAATTGGACTGAATATCAACTGAAGAAGAAAACTCCTGAAGAAATTCATTTCCTTTATCTTAATGCCTACAAGACTCTCTACTTCAAAATCCCATCTGATGCTAAACCTTCAAAGAAAAAGAATGGTGATCAAAAGAAACAAGAAGCAGAATTGGATCCAGAGCAAGTAAGTAAAATGATAATTGCTTTACCAACAATTATACATGCTGATCCAATTAGGTCTAGACACCCTATTATAGACTGGGAGATTCACCATGATAGATCAGGAAAGGCATGGAAGATAACCAGGGTTGGGAATCAAACTGCCATTTTCAAAAAATTTGAAAATCTGATAAGGGCATGTGATAGAGCTGATTTAGAAGAGTTGTGGAATCTAGTTCAAATCAGGCTAAACACTAAGCATAAGACTGATGTTAAGGAACAAGAACTTTGGGTAGAGTTCAATAGGATGTATGATCCTGATCCACAGGATGTTCATTGGAAGTTTCCATATCATGATCCTACCACTACATGGGAATTCCTAAGTCTTAGCAGTGTGCATCATCTTTTTACACAAAGTGGGATTGAACTCTTTATGTTGGCTGAAAAAGAGTATCCACTGAGCTATGAAGTTCTGACAACCATGATTTCCAAGAGGTTAAGATGTGATAAAGATGAAGAAAAGTCAGAAGTTGTTCAAAGTTTGTTGATGAACATTTTTGAACAATGTGAAAGAAAAAGGAAGAATAGAGAGTAAAAGTTTTTGGAAGAGTTCTCCCAGATCCTCAAGGTATGGATTTTATTCATAAGAAACTTGTGTATTTTAAAGGGAATAACAAGTTTAGGGGAGGATTGTTGGGAATAAAATGTTCAAGTCAAAGAGCCTGCCAGATGAAGTATTAAGTCTGCTAGTTGATTTTGAAGAAGTTAAAGATAAACTAACAGTACCTTCTGGGTGAGAAGGTACTGCTAGTTAAAGAAGGTCCTGCCAAGTTGAAGGTCAAGTTGATAGATATTTATTTGTAGATATTTTAGTTGTATTATTAGTCTTTGTACAATGTAACACGTTAAGTATAAGTAGTTCAGTCTTCCATGTTGTGCAGAAGATTATACTGAGTGATTTACTTTGAAAGTTGTAATTAGTAGGTTAGAAAAGTCCAAGTATCTTATTATAATACACAACTTGACAACTTGTAATAAGGGGTCCTTATCCTATAAAAGGAACCCTTAGTCACCACCTTAGATATATCTCTTCAACTAATAACTTTGTGATATCCAAAAACACTACAACCTCTCTAGTAACTTAGTTACAAATTCACAAATCCTTAAACAATTCAAAGATTCAAGGTTACTTTTGTAATCCTGGTGATAGTTTAGATCATCCGTATTATTTCATAAATAATATTGAATCGTTTTGTGTTATTCACGTTGTGTTCATTGTTCATTATAACTCACGTTTGCATGTTTACCACCTTTGTTCCTTTAAGTGTGTTATAGTAAATTCCGCGTACTACATCACATTCATTCCTAAATATCCCAAACACATTATTAAGATTAACATCCCAAGTGTTTGTATAATCCTTCACAAAGTTACTGCTACTGACATTGTTAAGACTGCTCATGTACTACAAAGGAAATACAACAAGTTATGAATGCTGCTGGTTATGAAGTTAATGCTGCTTATGGAAGATTCATATTGCTACAAGATTAATACTGCTAGAACATTTAGTTAGTATTGCTAATACGTTATTAGTGTTGCTAGAGTATTAGAGTTGGTTATTATGTATAGTATGTTTAGATAAATATAGAAAAGATTCTATAGAGATTTATCTTGTAAAGAAAGTTATTGTAAGCCGACTAGGACTCCTTAGTCTATAAATGGAGGACCTAGGGCATAGATGAACATATGCCTTTATGACTTTAAGATAGAAAACTTCAAGGTTGTAAACCCTAATACTCAGAGAGTATTCATATTATTAATAATATTGAAGTGTTTAGTTTGATATTCATTGTTCATTATTAAGTTATTCTTAAGATCAAATACAAGATTCCGCATTGTGTTTGATAAACCACAAGACAGTTTCTATACCTAGTTGTGTTAGATTTATCTAGCATAGCTAAACCTTTACAAGCTAAGGGATTCGATCAAGTGCTCAACTGGGATCAACACGTAATGATATAAAATGAAAAACATTGTTATTATTTAAAGAGTTGAAATATGTCACATGAAATTCTTGATATCCGTAAATTTATTGTCAAAAAGAACATAATAAATTAAAATACATGATTCAACGGAAAATTTTATTTCAGGATACCCGTCACCACAATGCGTAGGTACCTTGCTAGTATTTGTATACGATCTATCTGTTATCTCTACTACATATAAAGAAAAAATATTTTTGCTTAAAAATAAGTAATGTTTAATCTTCAAAATATCTTTCTAAATCTTAAATTCTCACAAAAAAAAAAAAAAAATAATAAAAAAAATCAAACAATGTTGTAGTACTGCCCACTTGGATGTCACTGTTGTACCCGAACCACTAACAACTAACAAGCCGCTAAAAAAAATGTTCTCACCTAAAATTTCAAAAAAAAAAGCATGATAGCTTTTGAAAACTTTTTCTTAATATTGTTTCTAAAAAAAACAAGTAGATTTTTTGAATTTAATCACACCACTATTAATTTCTAAAAATTTATCCACAAACTCTATTATATAACACACTATATTACAACATCTCACTATTATTATGTTAGTTCCGAGTTGATGAAAATGAATAACTACAATATCATGACTATAATTGTTTGCCGCTGTAAAATAATCCCGTTGATATGTACGGGTACTCGCCTAATTTATAACAAGAGAACATAAAAAAATGTGAAAATGGTTCCGTTGACCAGTAAAAAAACTCAATTTCAAAATCGAGCATTGGCCAATAAAAGTCAAAATTACCTTTAATTTGGTCAAACTCATCTAAGTTTTATCCACCAAAAATAGATGTATATGAAACATATGCGTCGATTTTATAAATAAAAAGCAAAGAAATGAGAGGGCAATCAATAAAACTTTAGTTGATATATTTTAAATAAATTATTAAGGAGTTACATAAATGTTTTCTCTATTACTTATAAAGAGTGCATCTCTTTTCTTAAAACTTAAATTAATATAGTTTGCTTAAATTTGCTCTAAGTACCTTTTAAACTTGACAAATTAAATATATATATATATATATATATATATATATATATATATATGTATATATATATATATATATATATTTTTTTTTTATCAGTTCCAGACTTGGCAACTTTTCAAAATCACACACTATATTAATTTTAGAAAACACACACATGGTATTTAAAAAAAATAAAAAAAAATAATAAAAATAACGTTTTGCATTAAGGGTCGAACCATAATCATGATTTCACAAGTATAATTATTTTGCGTGGATATTCATCTAGTATAGTATAATGTATGTATCAAATATACTTTATTCGGTATGTCGAGATTATGTTTAATCTTAGGTATAGCATTAATCACACGGTGATTAAGTTTTTTCTAAATACTAAACAGATATACTTGGCATTATGGGGCTTTTATGGATGAAATATTAAATACATAGATTTCATTTTAAATATATTGTATATAATTTTAAGGGTTTTGTTAACCACAACCCTTGTGGTTGTATTTAAACATACCTTAATTAAAAATTTTGCATTAAATGAACACTAAACACTTCATGTTTAACATGACATTCCATGTTTAAAATGAAAAAATATGTATAATTATGGAATATACTACTATGGAATGTGATGTTAAACATGGAGTGTTTAGTGTTCATTTAATGCAAATTTTTTAATTAAGGTATGTTTAAACACAACCCCATAGGTTGTGGTTAACAAAACCCCCTTATTTTAATTAATTACCATTAACAGTCAAAGAAAATAAATATTTCATATTTTAAGTAAATTTTAATGGTACCATTAAACCACTATATAAGAAGCATTGCAACCATGTTATAGGTCACAACATTTGCGAATATTTGAATCAAATCAAGGCAATATCAACACAAAAAAGTAATGGCTTCTGCAAGGAAAGTTTCTTCCACTGCAATACTTTTGGTATTGATGTTTCTATGCATGTTTTTTGTAATGAGTTCAGGTATAAATTTCAAATTGGTTCCATTTATTATTAACTAATTAAGTTGCAAGTTGCACGATTTAGAGCTTTAACCTAAAGGTCAAGTTACTTTAACCAAATGTGTATTACGTTGTTTCAGCCCTAGGTCCGGCATGTCTTGGAAATTGTGCATCGATTGGGAAAGATTGCTTAGCACTTTGTAAAAACGTAGGCTTTACAGCAGGTGGTTGTGATGCATCAGGAAGATGTTGTTGCCATGATTAGCCAGTTAATTATTTCAGATTGTAACCATTACCTATGAATGTATGAAATAAATCAGTAAGAGTTGTCTAAGATCAGCAACTTAATAAATGGTGAAAGCTTGTAAACCATCTTTTTGGGATTCAAGGGTAAAAGTTGTTGACTATGATTTGCCTATCACTCTTTGTCATTTCAGTATCATATAATCAATGGCGAATTTATCCCAAAAACGACTATAGGTTGGATCACGATCTTGACAACCTTTGTCATATGCATGGATTTGGTGGTGTATAAATGTAGTTAGTAGTTTTATTAAGCAACAAATATACATATAAATCCTACATAGGGAAAAAAGGGTTACATCAAATTTCCAAATGCCTAAGCAATCACAGTTTAAAGACTAACATATGGAGAAAAGATGAAGTATCAGAATATCCTTAGATTTATCGAGCAAAATTGAGCCCTCCTTTTATCTAATAAAAATCAAAATTTAATTCGTTCGGTCAAACTATTGATAAATTTCGTGGAGAAAAAAAACTGAAAATAGTAAAAGAAAAAACATGGCTTTTAAGACCATTTTTTTTCAAAATTATAAACTTAAGTATAACTAAACATTATAGTTTGATTGGTTAATAGAAGTTACAATCAAACCTTAAAATTATAAAATGGTGTTAATCTTAAATCTAATTTTATGGACTTAGACTAGGTGTTATGGTTAGGTTAGGTTGGGATCAATACACCTCTAAAGGTGGTGGTAAGGTAGTGTGTTAAAAAGCTGATGTGACGGTGATGCGGAGATGGTCGTCGAGTGACCATTACACCCGGTCTTAAGTGTAAAATCACCAATTTTTATAATTATTTAAAAATTTTATATATTTTACAAAAACCGCATATGCTTTAAACTTTGTAGTGATTGTTGATTGTTCACATTAAGATGCTTCTAAACATGTTATAGAATAACAATCAAAGGTATACTCTTAGGGAGTGTGTTTGTTTAAGCTTATATTTTGGGCTTAGGCTTTGACTTTATAAGTAGCATAAGCTAATCCATAGTGTTTAGTTTAGCTTATTATATAAAATGAGCTAAAATGACAAAAAGGCATATGAACATAAAAATACAAAAGTATTTTTATTTTTATTTAACTTTTTATATATAAGCCCACTCCGCTTAAAAAGCCATAAAATTGGGCCTTATCAAAACCCCCCTCATATAAGCTCATAAGCCCAGCTAAGCTTAGCCAAACACTACATTCGGTTTAATTTTTGTTATATAAGCTAATAAGCTTATAAGCCATATAAATAAACTTAAACAAACACCCCCTTAGCTTCTTTTTGATAATATATATATATATATATATATATAAATAACAGGATAAACATGACTAGAAAAAGCCACATCAGCACAATTAAGTCCACGCAGGCACAATTAAGTCCACGTGAAAGGCCACATCATCATCTTAAGTCCACGTATGCAAGAATCCTTCTGTTAATTTATAGGTCAAAAAATCACATGCATGGATTCGAACTCAATACCATGTTCATATTATGTCGTGTGTTACCCACTGAACCACCTTAATTTTTTGGTTACATTATGCAGACAAATTTCTATAAAGAATGGTACTCAATCATCATATTTTTAGTACTTGATAAGTATGGAAAATATTGATTGTGATCTTAGCCTTATTCGGGTTTGATGTGTATTCTTAAACCCTAATTCTACATTATATATATGGTTTAGTATGTGATATCATAACCCATTCACAAACACACATTATACACGATCCATATATCAATGTGCAACCACAAAGACATTCAGCAAGGCTGGCAAGATCAAACACCAAAAAAAAGGTCTGAAACTGGAACGCAAAAGAAGAAAGACGAAAATACTATAGTTGATTCATCAGGTAATTTTTATAATAAACAGTTAAACATTGATTGTTTGGTTATGACTATGAATTGTATTATGAGTTAAACATTGATTATTTGTTTATGAATATGTAATGTATTACGAACTGCTTATATACGTTTGAATTATGTTTTACTAAACAGTTATAACAGTACTAAGTTTATATTAGCAGTACTAAAGTAAACGTTAGTACTGCTGTGAGTAATTTAAATGAACAACACTAAATTACAAGTTAGTACTGTTGTAACCTAATTTTTTAAAGGAGCAGTACTAACTTGCAAGTTAGTATTGCTTTAACATAATTGCTATAGTATGTATGCTTAGGTTTACATGTGTAATTAAGAATTGTGTGTGTACAAATTTTCAGCAACAACATAGGAGGCAAACCACAACAATTGAAGAAGACCTAGAACTCATGTTTGAGATTCATATTGCTAATCAAAATTTATCCAAGAGTTGGTACTGCCATGCAAAGAAGTTAGTACTGGTGTGAATAAGCAGGTGGTTTGTTTATTAACATTTAAACATGCATAGTTTTAAACATATTAATCATTCATTGCATAATACAGTTTTTTTTAATCAGCATGATTCATATATATTTATTAGATTAACAATTAAGTTATCTTTAATTTATAGTGTTGAATGAAGCACTAGGTGATAATAAGGGGAATCAAAGCATACAAGGTATTTTATCAATTAACACAATTTATTAATTACTTTGTATTCTTAAAATCACATGAAAATAAATACTCTTTAATAGATGGATGTTTGAGAGTGACACACCTGGAAGAAGAACTAGAACTCATCTTTGAGAGATCATACTGCTAAGTCAAAATTTTACAAAGAGTTAGTACTGCCAGGCAAAAAAGTTAGTACTGTTATGAATAAGTTTGTACTGCTGGATAGACGTTAGTACTGGTGCGAAATTACAGCTTTTATAAAATAGCCGTTGAGAATTTGTCTGATATTTTTACTGACACTTCCTTGACATAAGGGTTTACTTCTTGGATATTTTTTCTTTTAATATCGCATATTCACCTTCATTGAATCAAAAGTTATCTTTTACTTGAAGTTAGTCCAATAGTCACCCTCATAAGTATTTCATAATATGTCAATTCACTTTCTTCAACCTACTTTCTAACCTAAATTACTTTAATCCCAGCAATCAAATCAATAATTTACTAACAATAATGGCTACTTTAACATTTGTTGATACACACAACATGGTAGCTTATTTGGAAAAAGCAGAGGATGACACCAAATTCCATCAGATAGTGGACTTTTTAAATGGTTCTCACATAAGGTATTCTTTAACATTAAATCCCACTATCTATATCTCTCAAATTAAAGAGTTTTGGCAGACTGCTACTGTCAAAACATTTAAAAATGGTGACAAAGAATTAAATCCAACAGTAGATGGTAAATCTATCACTCTTACTAAATCATCACTCAAGAGGCATCTCCTACTGAATGATGCAAATGGTATTAGTGCTGTGCCAAACACATAAATTTTTGAAACTTTAACCAGGATGTGGTACAACATCCAATCACAATCTTTAATTTTCAAAAATGTTGTTTTGCCCCACAATGGAGGTTTTTGACTCATATCATCCTTCACTGTCTCAGTCCTAAGAAAACCTCATGGGAATAGTTCAGTAGCAATATTGTGACTGCTCTCATCTGCTTGGCCACTGACAGAACTTTCAATTTTTCTAAACTTATCTTTGAAGGAAAGGTTTAAAACTGTTGATAGCAAATCAAAATTTTTGACATATTCCAGGTTCATACAAGCTATTTTGAACATGAGGAAACATCAACTTCTCAAAGGATGAATGTGGGTGTGTGATGGGAGTCAACTGGGCTTGTTGCTCCTTCACCCTGTACGTGTAGTATAGAATCAAATAAAAGAACTTCTTTCCAACTATACACTTTTGAGGCCATCCTTATATTACTAAAAAGTTTTTGTGTAAGTTTGGGTGTGGGATAAACATATATATATATATATATATATATATATATATATATATATATATATATATATATATATATATATATATATATATATATATCAAGGTTGCAAAAATCGCGAATCGATAGTCGGGTGGTCGACCACCTTGTAGCTTGTAATTGGTCTAGGCGGGATTAATCGGTGATTAATCAGATTGGCATTACTGACAAATTTTAGTTATTTCCGGCAAGTTTTGTGTATTTCTGGTGAGTTTTAGGTATTTTCTCAAAAACAACTTGTAATAGACTTAAACAGTTACTATAAGTGATCAAAATAGGGCTAATTCTACAAGTAGCCCGGTCTATTGAAGGGTTGGCCTTTTATAGCCCCAAATAAGGCGCTTTCTCAAAATAGCCCAAGCAAAAAAGTGACTAAATGTGGGTGCGACACGTGTCACCGTACTTTTTAATCGACTTTACTAGAGCGACTTTTTGATTATTAAGCGACTTTCTATTTTGTTCTTATCTAGCCAAAAGGTCAAACCTCAAAAATTGTTATTTTATTCTTTTTGCTTCTTCCACACCTTCAACGACTTTGTTTTATTTTAAGCGCCTGACGCATGCACTTTGAGCGACATTTTCACCTGACAAGTTTTTTTTACTTTTGCCAGTTAACTTTGTGCTATCCAAGTTTTATACTTTTTATATTATTTATACCTTTTATACTTTTATACTTTTATTTTCAAAAAGTAATGCAAACAATAATACAAAGAAGTGTATCAAACACTCTTCGTTTAAAACTTCTTTATCTTGATCTGGCAATCAGAGCCACACGAATAAATTCATCCGACGTCGATGAACAACAAATCGAACGCCCAAGTCTAGCAATTAGACACACACAGGCCTGAAGCCCCAGACAACAACCTTTGTTTTCGATTTAGTGCTACGGTAAAGTAATTTTATTCCATCTTAGGAAAAAAAATGGTTACGGGTAGGGTAAGTAATTATCTTTTCAAATTTTTGTTAATCAAATTTAGCTTTAGGATTCCTTGTATTTGATTTTGTTTGTTGGTTTGATTGTTCGAGGGTTATTTAATTATTTTTTTGTTTACCTGCTTATTAAAATGCTTGTGTTTCTCTAATTAGGGTCCTTTTTGTTGTGCTAGTTGTGATTCCATTTTTAGTGAACTGAGTAAAATGTTACATAGTCAGATGGCTGTTCTTGGTGGTGTATTTTGTGTAGTTACTGCTCGTGTATTGTATAGTTACTGCTCGTTTTGCAGATTAAAAGATACTGCTTGTGTTGGAGAATACTACTGCTCGATTAAAAGATACTGGTTGTGTTGGAGAATACTACTGCTCGTGTTGGAGAATACTACTGCTCGATTAATGTAATTTATATTTTCCGTTTAATGTATTTGTAGTTGATGTTTATTGTATTCTAATTTCCGAATCTAGACTTTCATGTAATTTATATAAAAACATATACTATATAAAACACAAATTTAAAACCCCGGGCAAAATTGAAAAAAAACAAAACTTTTCTTAAACAAAGCACAAGGGCCGAAAGTGTATATATTTTTTATTTTTTACAAAAACCACCTCTAACGTGACGTTAAGGGGCTAACGCAGCCCCTTAACGCCACGTTAACTCAACTCCTCTCATCGGTTAACGCGAAGTTAACGTGCGTTAAGGCCAAAAATATAGAATGGATGATAAGTGTGCTAAGGTTTTCATTTGTCTGGAGATGCTGCTGCTCAAAATATATACAACTGGTCATGGTGTACGAAGGAAAATACTCCATGTGTCATACTACTGCTACTGTTTTGTATAGTTACTGCTCATGTCGGAGATTATGCTGTTGGAGAATACTACTGCTCGGTTAAAAGATACTGCTCGTCTTGGAGAATACTACTACTCGAGTTAGAGATGCTGCTAGTGTATTCTATACTACTACTCGTGTTGGAGAATACTACTGCTCGATTAAAAGATACTCCTGTTAAAGTAATTGACACTACTGGTTTAAGTGTAACCATATATACATCTCATTATCCAACCTAAATACTAAACATACTAGAAACATAAAAACAACGTCATCCTGAAGACCTGAAGTGTTTCAATGCATTTCAACCCAACTTGTTAGAACCGGAGGTCCTTAGTCAAGCGCTAGCATTCGAGAAGAAAGGAATAAATCCTTCAACTTACAACATTACGTTTTCTCATGCTGACAAAGTTCCTAAGCAGGCTGGGATATTTGGTGATTGTGGTATTTGGGTTTGTATTTTTTTATACCGCTTAGCTTACGGTAAGTCGTTGGACATTAAGGATCCTATTCAGGCTGCACTCGCATACCGCGAACAAATGGCTAAGTTTTTTTTTTCAAACATCGGGTTCGTATTTAGTCATGTATCAAGTATGTTGTAGTATGTCAAAAACAATTGCTGATCATATGATGCCTTTTGTATCTCAACTCTTGTTCGATGTCTTTACTGATATATTCGTACAGAAGGACGTTTTATTAAATTTCAAATCATTATCAGTAAGTTTTTATTGCTGTCTTAATTTGCATACCCAAAAGAAACAAGATGGGTTAATATCCTCATATACACGGCCTAAACTATGTCAAGTTGTATGGTTTAATATGCTCATATACACCTACTAAAAAGGATAAGCAATTAGGCCCACACCAATTTAGCCTTGGGAGATCCTGCTGTTGCTTCGGCTGGTAGTTCAGAACATTCTGTTGCTGAAGTTATAGACGCTGCTGCTGTTACAGATAAATTTCCTACTGCTAGTGCTAAAATTCCTGCTGCTGAGCCTCATGGAGGTTCTACTGTCGAGAGAAATCGAGAATTGTCCATGATGATGTGAGTCTAGCCGAAGCAAAAATACAACCTAAAACAACACCATCACCTAAACCCCAACCACCTACTCCTCAATGATAACCAAAACCACAAACAAAACAATAGCAAGTAGCACCACCACCTCCAAGAGCTCCTGTCAAAGGACTTAGAATTAGAGAACGTTTCCCTACCAAGAAACCTGTTCATGCACATACGCACTCAGGAAATGGTAAGGGAATCATGACTGATTGAAGAAAAGTTTAACGAAGAGGCTAAATTTTGGTTCTTTTTCTTGATCAAATGACAAATGCAAATTGTCATAATCAAAGCAGTCCACAAGCTCTTCATCGCTAACATCTTCCTCTTCTTCAAGCTCAATGTTTTTAAGTTTTCTTTCTTCAACCTTAAGCTTTTTTGATTTACACTTTGATTTTTTCTTCATGTTGCGCTTTGCATAGGCGGCCAACTTCTTCTTCCTCAACTGAGCTAATATATTGAAATACCCCACAGCATGATGTGTTTTAGAGGCTGCGGCATTCTCTTGTACATCAGCTGGCCAAAAAAAAATTTCAATTGTAAAAAAATAAACACACTATTAGTATACCAAAACGTATGAAACTGCTTCATTGCTAGAGGAATACATATAATATCCTTTTGTTGACTTTGTTACATGAACACATATAATAGATACATAAAAAAATTAATGCCTTATTCATTTCATGAAATATTTAAAAATAACAAAACATAATAGTAACTAACCTGTCGATGCAACTGATTCATTAGCAGAACCTTCATTTTGTGCGTCCTGCTACTGCTGTGCTTCAGGTTGTTCATGTACAGGTTCCAATTGAACTTCGTTAGTTATTGGCTCCATGATTGTTTGAAGAATTAGTCTATAATGAACATAGTAGTGAATGTGTTTGGTGAGTTGTAAAATGGTTCATACCAGGAACATTTAAAGTGCAAAAAATGAATTTGAAGAGTCTGCATATTAATTAGGTAAGTGATAAGATTATGGTGTGAATTTTAAACATTAATGGTGTACACATTTATCCATTCAAGCTATATAGGAAGTTGTTATGTTCATTAGAGCATGTTAATCATTCCCTAAAAAATAATGTAGTGTTAATCAGACTGCTGCTACGAGGCATCACACTGCTGCTGGTGAAATAATAAGCTAAGGTTGATTCTACTGCTGTGTTGATTCATCCCACTACTGGTGAAAATGAAGTTGCTGCTGCTCCTACACATGAATACTCGATTATATATATATATATATATATATATATATATATATATATATATATATATATATATATATATATATATATATATATATATATATATATATATTTGTTTTTTAGTCATAATAAATATAATATTAATTAAGTAAACATAATTCATTTTCTATTTTTTTTTAAATACAATTTTTTTTTGCCTAAATATACTTTCCCCAACAAAAACTATAATTTATGTTTCCTATAAATTGAACGTATAACGCTTACTTTGTCATAATAGAAATTAATGTTTACATAGGAAACCAAGCCAAACTTTAAACAAAAAACAAAATGGTTATAAATACCCGTTTTGTTCAATGGAGTTCAACTTTCTATAATAAAATTAAGGTCCCTAAAATTAAATACCCGTGTTTTTCTGATCCTTTCTTAAATACGTTTACTCCTTAGGGATACTACATAATAACCGTTAGGAACTAAACGGTTCTTAAATACTAAACGTCATTATTAGTTCTATATACATGCAAACAAAATAAATCCGCTTTCTTTCATTCCTAGCATCACATAATAACAAAAAAACTAGAAAAATAACTTCTCCCTAAAGAGAATGGCTTCTAAGTTTCCATTAGTTGATCAAATTTCAGAAGAGGCTCGTTCCGGTAGGATGCATAGAGTGCTCAGTGTTGTTTTTGAAAGAGAAAGAATGGCCAACAGATCTGACGAAAAAGATTACACCAAGAAGATCCAAGAACTGAAAGAACGTGTGAAGAAAAGACACGATTTAATGATGGAGTTGGAACAGTTTGCGAGCATTAAGGGCGTATTCCAGGAACAATTTGAATGTCTCGTGTCGGAAGAGAAAGAAGATTTGAAAGAAATTGAATTCCTGACTGAAAGGCGTCGGGCAAGTGGAAAGCGTTCACACCAGAAGACTAAAATGTTGAAAACGCTAAGCGATTGGAAGTGATTTTATGTAATGTGTACTGTCTATGTTTAATTAGAATGATGTTAACATTTCCCGTTGTTATTATCTGAATCTTTTATGAATTTTTGCATGGTGGTTTTAATTATCTTTAGCGAAATCTTTATTTACTTGTTATTATTATTTTTTTTATTGTACATTTATTTATTTATTTTTTTTTAACACGACGTTTTTTGTAGTGTAAATAATTTGTTAAAGATTGTTTTGATATATATGATATACGCCTATACCTCAATGAGTTACTAATTTATCTTGAGGAATTACGTAACATGTTACAAAATTGATAGTGTAACTTAATATATCCATAAATAGCATAGGATATCCTGGTAGATTTTTATTCGGTCCCGCCCTTAAGGACGTTTTTCACTGTCAAAGCAAGCCTGACACAACTTAAGTCATCATGCCACTTGGAGCTTAGAGTTTTATTTTAGTGGGATAAGATGTGAATAAATTAAAGGACAAATAATCCATCAAGCTAGATGGGTTAATTACCAAGTCGCTTATCTAACCCAAACAGTCGATTAACAGACTATTCATCATGCCGCTTCCCTACACATTGAAATGACCAGACAGACTACTTTATGTCAAATCCAACATGCCCTAAAGATTTAGTCAAACTCCCTGTTCAAACCCAATAAGGAGTAAATATTTAGTCACGGTCACTGTTCACCCCATTAACAACTAATACATCTAACAATATCGGGCTAAACACGTGTATTTTTTCCGCTCGCCTAGGTACCACCCAACAAGTCGTTTACGAGACTCTTCTCCCAGTTTTCAATTTTTTACATAAAAAATAAAAATAATAATAAATGTAGTTCTGACAATAGCGGGCTAAACACGTGTATTTTTTTTCCGCTCGCCTACGTACCACCCAACAAGTCGTTTACGAGACTCTTTTCCCGGTTTTTAATTGTTTCCATAAAAAATAAAAATAATAGTAAATGTAGTTCTGACTTAGCAACAGTTTGCTTTAGTATCTGTTATATATAGATATCTACTCAAATGAATATACCACCATATACAAATAACAAAATTATCACATAAAACAAGGTTGTTTACCAATCCCACAATATAAAGTTGTTTACCATACATGATAACCATATAAAGTTGTTTACCATCTAACAAAAACTTGAAATTGTTTACCATAACCAAGGTCTTCACTGAATGTCAAAACGTCATTTGCTGATGACCGTCATTTACATAGTTGGTGTTAATCTAATCTTGTGTTACATGTTGATTGTTATTTTTTTCAGTATGTGATTAATTGCATAAAGTGTACATATTTCAGCCAGACATTTCATTTGCCATTAGGCTTGCAGAGAGAGGGGCAAAGTAGTATCGTAATCTTTTGTAAAAGGTGTTTAAAAGCGACTTATAGTACATGGGGTTGAATATATAAGTGGCAATTTAGTCTCGTAATCGACTCTAAAGAGGTTCAAATGCGAAATAATCCACTCGAAAAGTAGTAGCCGAACCAATTAGTAACGTAAGCGACATTATAGGCAACTATAAATGGGTTCATAAGCGACTTTAAAAAATCCACTACAATAGTACAGGTTGCAAATTAGTATCGTAAGCGACTTAAAACGGATTTATATGCGACATTATAAAATCCACTACAATAGTACACGTTGCATATTAGTATCGTACGCGACTTAAAACGGCTTGACATGCGACTTTATAAAATCCATCAAAATATACCCATGGCATGCAACCATGAATACAAACAAGGGGTAACATGATAGTCGCTTAATCGGCTTGGTAGGTGTATTTAAGCGATTTAGTAAAAAGTGGGATGTAATGATGACGCTAGTCTAATAACTGCCATGATGACTTTTGCAGAAAAAAAAGGCGGGAAAGTAGTCGCGTAAGCTACCTATTACGGGTAAGGTGACTGATTGGTCTCAAACAGTCAACTAAAATCAACCAAGGATATTGGTCAACAAAGTCAAACAGCTTAAGAACAACTAACCAAGAAGTATAGTGTTTTCCCGGGTCGTTATATCCCAGCGAAGCGTGAAATTGTGTTTAAAACGTATTGAGATCAAGTGTTATTGACAGAAGAAAGGGTATGATTTGATTAAACTAATAACTTAATTTAAACAAGTTTTAAGAACAACTACGTGGAATTAAAAACGTCTAAAACCTAAAAACGTACGTTTAAATTAAAATAAACATAAACGTACAAAATAAAACGTGAATTCTGTCCAATATAACTCCCACGGATGTGAAATTTATATTTTTGGAATCCAAATTATAAAAGAAAATTATTAGAAAAAGAAAATTATTTTTTAGACTGTTTAATTATTTTTTATTAATTAATTACTATTTAATAATTATTTAAAACTAAGTTAAATTCTAATAAATACTAAATGAACTCTAAAAAATCTGAAACTTTTTCTATAAATACTCTAAGGTGACAGAAAGATAAGAAAAATATAAAAAAAACTAGGTTGTTAAGTAAATAAGCTAAGTGATTAAGCTAATAAGATGAAATAAGCACTTAATCTAATTTTTTATTTCTTTTTGTGGTTTTTCTTTTACAAATATATTAAGCTACTGGAAATATCGAACTTTAATGAAGGTGAAAACTTTGGAACTCAACAATAAGCTCAGCACAAGCTTAAAAGCTTAACAGATGAGCTTATGAGCTTATATTTATGAATCAAGCTCAAACAAGCTTGAAATAAGCTACACAGTTGGAACAAAAGGAGAAATAAGGTGAAACTAAGTTTAAGTAACTGGAAATGAGCAAAATGGAATAATGAAAGACACTAAAAAGCTCTAAATAAGCCAATAAGCAATTCCAAAATACTCAGTCAACCAAACAACCCTGCAGTGAACTTTAAAGGCAAATCCAGCTTATCAAATAAGCTGATAAGAACAAAAGAAGAACTGGAGTAGCAAGCTGGGTTGGTGGGCTTTCCAAAAAGCCAAAGCTCAACCTGTGGGGTCCACTGGTTAGCTTTTGAGGAGCTTATGAAAAAGGGCAATTATACTGACTATCAATATATACTGATGAAATGGGACAAGTTTAAAGCTAGTAGCAGGCTTATCAAATAAGCTGCAAAATGCCAAACAAGAATTGGAACCTTGAGTCTGGTGGATAAGCTTTATAAAAATCCAAAGAACACAAGCTTAAGCTTTCTGATGAGCTTTTGATGAGCTTGTGAAAGTGACTCACCTATACTGATGACTCAGTATAAGGAGTTGTATTTAGCAAAACACATAAGCATGATAAGCAGTACAAATAAGCAGCAAATGAACATATGAGCATACAAGTACCAAACTAGCCAGAAGGGCTTCACAAAGAACCAAAATTCACAAGCTAACAAGCACTAATGAAGCTTATGCAAGCTTCAAAAAGTTACTAAGTGAACTGTGCACAGGGCAAGTAAAAAGCTAAACAGGCAACTTTAGGTCTACTTTTTAATAAGCAAATGAAACTGAAAATGGGGTTTTCTTCTTGATTCAGATAGACAAACAACCAAATAACACTAATAAGTTGACTATTATGAATTTTAATCTAGATTCTGCTTACTGATTATGATGTATTAAGTTGAACTAAGATGAGATTAAGCTAGATTACCAAGTATTGAGCAACTGTGATGAATTTCACACTCTAAATCCTAACAGTGAACAATTAAAGGTGAGATCAAAGGTAATTTTGACTTTTTAACAATTGAACACTGGTTTTTAAGGTTTCACTGAGTTAATATTAACCAATGTAACATGTAGCAACAGCCAACAATACCACAAACAACCAGCAACACAGCTAAAACAGTATGATCCAAACACCCCTTAAACAACTGATTTTTATGATTTTCAAAGAAAATGGTAGAATTAAACCATGCAAATGATTTCAAACCTCATAATATCATTACACAAGACTTATTGAGCATTAAACAACAGCAGAACTAGCATGAAACTCAGAAATGACAAATTTACCTATTTGACTGAGATAATGAGATTTTAAGCAATAAGCAATTCCAAAGAACTAACAAACTGTTTTAACCAATCTTACCACTTAACAATTACCACATAACATAAAAATACCAAGATACAAGCATGAAACACAGTCTTACAGTGAAATGCCAAAAATTGAGAACTTTGCTTACAAATGGAATCCAGCTGAATAACCAAGAACAAGGACCAAGAACAACCCTAACAGATTACCAATAAGCTTCTAAACCAAGGGCAATCCAAAATTCACCCTGCTCCAGCTTTGATCACCATCTTCATTTCCATTTCTGATTTTTACTCTAATTTTGTGATTTTTTTTGTATTTTTGATTTTTTATAACTAACTGATTTTTAAGGTTACTAAAAGCTTTCAGAAGCTTTCTAGGAGCTTAAGTGAGCTTATGAGTCCTTAACATCAACTAACAACAACATTAAGTCAAACATGAGAATTTTACATTAAAACTTGCACAAACTGAATTCTTTAATATAAACTGAAATTGATTATTGAAAAAGGTTTGAAATACACTGAGAATGCTAGAACTATAACTTGAAAGCTTAAAGATACACTGGAAAATTGAGAATTTAACTATTCGATACACATTAACTAAAATTAAAACTAGATATCTATTACAATGCTTCTCCCCTTAATTATATAGATCTCTGAGACTCCCCACTTGCTTCTGAGACTTTTCCACTTCAAATCTTAGCCATTGATGCAGTCAAACTCATCCTAGCCTTTAAAACAGTTTTGGCGCCAAAAATTATACATAGATGGAAAGTTTATCACATGGGTCTGGTACTTGTGGGGAAGAAGCATTTAATGCTTCCTGTACTGGTTGTGGTGTATAGGATGGGTGTGAGGTGATGGGTGTACTGGCTATGGCGGTGGAGAGTAGTGGTGGAGTGTTTTAGAGGTGGGGATGCATTAAATGCATAATGGGCTATGGATAGGTGGAAGGATGAGCTGGTGAGTAGTATAGGTGGTGAGGTGGAGGTAGCAGGTGGCCAAAACCACCTCTGGTTTTGAGTTTTGGCGGGTACAGGGGAAGAAGAAGGAGATGGTTTTGACCTGTGGTTTGACCTGGATATTTATTTAAAACAAAAGGCCGGGTCAAGGGGTTTAGTTTTGGGCTTGGGTAAATTAGTTGTGGGCTGGGGTTGGTTTATTTTGGGTTTAAGTTATAAAAGGGTTGGGTTGGCTTTTATAAAATAAAGGGTCCGGTTGGTTTGTTTAGTGAATCACAAGGACCATTTATGTATTTTTCTGAATTTTGAAAGGGTTGAGGTGTAAGTTTCCAAAGTTTATCAAAGGACCATAATTGCAATATGTGAATAACCCAAGGACCATAAATGTAATTTTCCACTTTTTAAACCTCCAGGGACTAATTTTGACAACTTTTGAAACTTGAGGGACTAGACTTGCCAATTATGCAAACTTTGTTTGTTTTCACTTATTTTCAATCATTTTGCATCTGAAATATATAAAAACACAATCCAATGATATTTTCTGCATTTTGAAGCATAACTGCATGTTTTTAAATGTTTTTGCAGTTTAAATGTGACAGAAATGATGAGTATTTAGACACTCATCAATTTCCCACACTAAACTATTGCTAGTCCCTAGCAATCTTTTATGAAGATTTAATGGATTTTTTCTCTTTACCAAAAGCCATTACTTCTGGAGTAGCCAATGTTTTAGTATTTGATACTTTGGTACAATGATAACCAAATGATTTTGAGCAAATCATCAGCTGTCAACGGTTTTGATTTGTCTTTACCAAAAGCCGTTTGCTTCTGGACTAGCCAACTCTTAGATAAATTACAACTATTATCTTTGGTGAGCTGATTACCAATTATGGTATTCCAATGCCTTTACCACAAGCCATAACCTTGCGGGCTAGCCAACTCTTCACTTATAAAGATATGGTGAGTCGAATACCATACAATTTTAGGCAAATTGTAAGCCATAAACGGATTTGATACATCTTTACCAAGAGCCGTTTGCTCCTGGATTAGCCAATCCTTATGTGGGTTAGACATGGTGGACTGATAACCATTTATTACGTTCTAAGTGAGAAAAAATTTTAAAATTTTGGCTAAAATGGGGGTACTAGATGGTACATTTGATCAAATTCGCTAGAATTCCCCCCCACACTTAGAACTGAATATTGCCCTCAATATTCAAAGTACCGGTTATTAAGCCGAAACTGAGAACGTAAAAAGGTAATACTAATAGCCATTATTTTATATACATCATTTTTTTTTTTTACATATATACAACATGTGGGGCATCTCCCCCACACTTGGGTGGTAGAACAGAGAAAGAAGTCAGAAATATGGGTGAAAACCCATATGGTGCTTGAATTTTTGATCACCGAGTCACTAGCTTGACTCGATCCCCGCATTCATTGGTTCATGGGGAAAGTTTGGAGATCCGGGACAACCATGGGTGGTATGTCCTCTCCAAAGTAGTGTTTCAACCGATGGCCATTCACTTTAAAATTAGGTCCGTCAGCTTGAGATAACTCAACGGTACCATATGGATAAACTTTTGTGATAGTGAATGGACCATTCCAACGGGATTTGAGTTTTCCCGAGAAGATCTTTAATCTTGAATTGAAAAGAAGGACTCGATCACCAACGTTAAAAACGCGGTTCTTGATTTTTGAGTCATGAATCTTCTTTGTCTTTTCTTTGTAGATCAAAGAGTTCTCGTATGCTTGATCACGCAGTTCATTTAATTCATTCATTTGAACTTTACGGTGATCACCCGCATTTTGTAGGTCAAAGTTGGCATGTTTTAATGCCCAGTAGGCTTTGTGCTCTAATTCGATCGGAAGATGACATGCCTTTCCGTACACAAGCTTGTAAGGCGTACACCCGATGGGTGTTTTGTAAGCTGTACGGAAGGCCCATAGTGCATCATCCAACTTATCCGACCAGGATGCACGATTTTCTCCTACAGTCCTTTGCAGGATCCTTTTAATACCCCGATTTGAAACTTCTACTTGTCCACTTGTTTGTGGGTGATACGCAGTAGAAAGACGGTGAGTTACACCATATTTTTGCATGACTTTATCAAATTTTTCATTGCAAAAATGCGTACCACGATCACTGATTATAGCACGTGGAGTTCCAAAACGGGCAAACAAAGATTTCAGGAATTTCACAACAACTCGGGCATCATTGGTGGGTAAAGCTTTCGCTTCAACCCATTTTGACAAATAGTCAACAGCCACGAGTATGTATTTGTTTCCTCGAGATGATGGAAATGGCCCCATAAAGTCAATGCCCCAGACTTCAAAGATTTCACAAACTTGAATAGCATTTTGTGGCATTTCATTTCGTTGTGAAATATTTCCGTGACGCTGACAAGCGTCACAAGCTTTGATGAGATCATGGGCATCCTTATAGATTGTGGGCCACTAAAACCCGGAATCAAACACCTTTTTGGCGGTGTAGTTTGGACTATGATGGCCCCCGGTGGGTCCAGCATGGCAAGCTTTGAGAATGTCAATAGCTTCCTGTCCATAAACACACCGTCGGATGACTTGATCCGCACAGATTTTGAATAAGTAGGGGTCGTCCCAGAAGTAATATTTAACATCCTTGAAGAATTTGTTCTTCTGTTGGGTCGACATCCCTTTCACTATGAAGTTACCCGCATGGTAATTTGCGAAGTCAGCAAACCATGGGGTAGTAGAATCTCCACGAAAAGTAACCGCATTGAGTGTCTCGAGAGGAAATGTTTCATTTATTTCCTTTTTCTCGAAAACATCTTGGTGCGGGTTCTCTAATCGGGATAGATGATCAGCAGCTAGGTTCTCAGCTCCTTTTTTATCACGTATAATGATATCAAATTCTTGTAGGAGGAGAACCCAACGGAGCAATCTCGGCTTTGCATCTTGTTTTGCAAAGAGATATTTGAGAGCCGAGTGATCCGTATACACTACACATTTCGTCAAGATCAAATATGGCCGAAACTTCTCAAAGGCATACACCACAGCTAATAATTCTTTTTCTGTAGTGGTGTAATGAGTTTGAGCTTCAGTCATGGTTTTACTTGCGTAGTGGATAGGCTGAAAGTGTTTGCCTCTTTCGTTGCCCCAGGACTGCACCGATTGCAAAATCACTTGCATCGCACATGAGCTCAAAGGGTAAATCCCAGTCGGGGGCAACTAGAATGGGTGCTTCCGTAAGCTTTTTCTTTAATGTTTCAAAAGCTTCGATGCACTCTGGTGAAAAGATAAAAGGAGCCTCCTTTTCAAAGAGATGAGTCATTGGCCGGGCAATTTTTGAAAAATCTTGTATGAATCTACGATAGAAACCGGCATGACCCAGAAAACTCCTAATACCTTTGACGGTAGTGGGATGAGGCAATTTAGCAATGACATTAACTTTAGCTCTGTCAACCTCAATCTCGTTCTTTGATATCTTATGGCCAAGGACAATGCCCTCTTTGACCATAAAATGACTCTTCTCCCAATTTAGACAAAGATTGGTGTCTTTACACCGTTTCAACATGTTTTCTAAATTGGAGAGACATGTTTTGAACGAATCCCCAATGACCGAGAAGTCATCCATGAAGACCTCCATTGTTTCACCGATCATATCGGTGAATATGGCCATCATACACCTTTGAAACGTGCCCGGAGCATTACATAAGCCAAAAGGCATACGTTTATAAGCAAAGGTTCCATATGGGCACGTAAAGGTAGTTTTTTCTTGATCTTGTGGATCAATGGGGATTTGAAAGTAACCTAAGAAACCATCAAGGAAACAATAGTACTCGTTTCCCGCTAATCTCTCAAGCATCTGATCCATAAAGGGTAGAGGAAAATGGTCTTTTTGGGTGGCATCATTTAACTTACGATAGTCAATGCAAACACGCCACCCCGTAACCAATCGAGTTGGGATGAACTCATTTTCCTCATTTGTGACAACAGTTATGCCACCCTTTTTTGGAACACAGTGAATGGGACTAACCCAAGGACTATCAGAGATGGGGTAAATCAATCCTGCATCAAGAAGTTTGAGAACCTCTTGTTTGATAACATCGTGGATTTTAGGATTCACCCTTCTTTGATGTTGGACTGCTGGTTTAAAGTCATCCTCCATTAAAATCTTGTGAGTACAAAATTCAGGGTTGATACCCTTTATGTCGGAGAGTTTCCAAGAAATGGCTTGCTTGTGTGACTTCAAGACCTTTATTAGAGCAGTCTTTTCCTCATCACTTAAATCTTTAGCAATAATGACGGGTAATTTATCATCACCCTCCAAAAATGCGTACTCAAGATGAGGTGGTAAGTCTTTGAGTTCGACCTCAGGAAATTCATCGGTTTTCTCAACTGATTTGATTTCCTCATTATGAAGTTCAACGGGAGGGAGTGGAGGAGAATTGTCCTGATTCAACAATTTCTCAAGAAGAAGAATATCTCCCTCCAGATCAATCTCAGCGTTATCAATCCCTTCTAGAAATGAATCACACTTGAGAAAAGCCTCGATCTCTTCCAAAATGAAATCACTTCTCTCAAACGGAGTGAGAGAAGGGGAAGAGTCGAAAATGATAGGTAGAGAAGATGTGGTGGGATCCCCACTCACAGAATTATGAGAATAACCAAGAAACTCTTGAGAGTACTCCTCTGAAACAATATCAATGACATCGATTCGGTTAACCGATTCAGAATCATAATTTGAGGAGTACCTCGAAGTTTGATCGAGGTTAAAGGTAACAGCTTCATTACCCACACATAATGTGATTTCATGCTCAAATACATCTATGAGAGCACGGCCCGTTCTTAGGAATCCTCTTCCAAGAATGAGAGGAACCCTAGGATCAGCATCGAAATCAACAACCACAAAGTCAGCTGGAAAATGGAACTTTCCTACTTTCACAAATACGTCCTCAGCAATGCCAAGTGGACGAGATATTGAACGATCTGCAAGCTCCAGAGTCATGCAGGTAGGAGTAAGTTCAGGAAGAGAAAGTTTCTTCCATACTGATTTAGGCATCAGGTTGATGCTTGCACCAAGATCGGCCAAGGCATAGCATTCAACCATTCCTGGAAAGACACAATGTATTAGAAATCTTCCAGGATCTCCAAGCTTCTCGGGAAGCTTTTTCAAGATAACTGCTGAGCAGTTCTCATTTAATGGAGTTTTTGCCATCTTAAACAGTTTTTCCTTGTTGCTTAACAAGTGTTTGATTGTTGATGCAAACTTGGGCATCAGAATGATAGCATCCGCAAAGCTTATGTCAAAGTGTAATTCTTTAAAGATTTGAAAGAATTTATCCATTTGTTGACTAGCCTTTTCGCGGAGCTTTTGCTCATGTAAACGTGATGGGTAAGGAATAGAAGGTTTGGATTTAGGGTTTTCAACAGGGATTTCATGCGATTCAAAAACAACTCCAGGTTTGGGTTTCGGGACAACTTGAGGTTGGACGTTGTTGGTACCTCCGTTATTAGTAGGAAGTTCCTTGTCCTTAGTCACCTCAGGTTCACTTTCTACTACCTTGGGAGGAGGAGAAGAAGTGGTAGTAGGAATAGTGGGTCCATCATATGAAACACCACTTCGGGTTGTGATCGCCTTAACATCGCCCTTCGGGTTAGCGATCGTGTTGCTCGGAAGTTTTCCTGAGCCCGAAGGTTGATCATTTAAAGACTTTTTAATCTCAGAGATCTGGCTGACCAACAACCTGTTTGTGTCCTCTTGAGCTTTCATGAATTGCCTCAATAACTCATCAGATGATGGTTGTGGGGCTGGGAGAATAGCTTGAGGGTGATTAGGGAAATTTTGGACTCGGTTATTTTGATTATAACCTTGATGTTGAAAATTCCCTTGATTTGGATTACCATTTCCCTGATTATGATTTCCCTGGTTAAAATTGTTTCGGTTAAAGTTTCCTTGGTTTTGGAAACCTTGATTTTGTCCAGAATTTAAATTCCCTTGGTTTTGATAACCTTGGTTCATTTGAGGTTGGTTTTGGTTCCGGTTCTGGTTCTGATTGAAACCTGGTGGTCCTTGGTAATTGCTAGCTCGGTAACTTGGTTCCAATTGAGGACGGTATTGATTACCTCCTTGATTTGAAGTACCGGCTATAGCATTAGCTTCAAAAGGACTACCATCGGTGGCAGTACAGTTGTAGTATGCATGAGGGCCACCACAAGTAACACAGACTTCCACTTTCTTCACTTCAGCTTGTGAAGGATTTTGTGGGAAAGTGACTTTTTTTTGGTTTGAGAAAACCAAAGCTTGAATCATGTCCGTGAGCTTGTCAATCTTAGCATCGGTGCTAGAAGTGCTCACAGGGGATGAAGTAGAAGGACCGGCACTAGCCTGAGGATGATATGGCTTTGTGCGTGCAGTACGGACCTTAGACTTATTTTCAATGATCGCTAAAGCTTCTTTGGTGGTTTTGCTCAAAAAGTTACCTCCCGCGGAGGCATTGAGAGAATCTTGATCAGATGGGTTTAACCCATTGTAGAAAGTGTCCATTTGCATCAAATCGGTGAAACCGTGATGAGGAAACTTGCGGAGCAACTCTTTAAAACGATCCCATGCCTCTCCAAATGGTTCCTCGAACCTTTGAGAGAATTTCATGATTTCATTCTTGAGATACGTGGTTTTGGAAGGAGGAAAGAATTCATTCACGAACTTATGAACCAAATTTTCCCATGTTGCAATCGATCGAGGGGGTTGTTTGTCAAGCCAAATCCGGGCTGCCCCATCGATGGAAAACGGGAAAAGAAGAAGTTTGATTGATTCCTCAGGGACATTTTTTCATTTGATGGTGCAAGTGATTTTGTTAAACCATCTAATGTGATCTTGAGGATCGTCCCTGTCAAAACCATAGAATTGCCGCTGGGTTACAAGGTTTATCAACCCAGTCTTAAGCTCAAAATTCTCAGCCACGATGGCTGGAACAATAATGGCATCTCCATAACCCTTGATGGGTGCTTGGAGAAGCTCATTCATTGGCAAATCTGCCATGATGAGAGGGTCAGTGCGTACCTCAGATACGACTGATGGGGCAGAACGTCTACGACGTCTTCGAGGTATGATTGCAAGCTCACGAAAAGGGCTTGATGACCTAGAAGAACGAGTGCGCATGCACTAAGACGAATCTAAGAATCCTTTAAGAGTGATGGAAACTTAGACTAGGTAAGAAGAATCTTTTTGATTTTTTTGGTTGGGTCAAGAACACGATGCTGCAAACGTTTAGAAACACGCAACACACCTCCCCGGCAGCGGCGCCAAAATTTGATTGGTCTCAAACAGTCAACTAAAATCAACCAAGGATATTGGTCAACAAAGTCAAACAGCTTAAGAACAACTAACCAAGAAGTAAAGTGTTTTCCCGGGTCGTTATATCCCAGCGAAGCGTGAAATTATGTTTAAAACGTATTGAGATCAAGTGTTATTGACAGAAGAAAGGGTATGATTTGATTAAACTAATAACTTAATTTAAACAAGTTTTAAGAACAACTACGTGGAATTAAAAACGTCTAAAACCTAAAAACGTACGTTTAAATTAAAATAAACGTAAACGTACAAAATAAAACGTGAATTCTGTCCAATATAACTCCCACGGATGTGAAATTTATATTTTTGGAATCCAAATTATAAAAGAAAATTATTAGAAAAAGAAAATTATTTTTTAGACTATTTAATTATTTTTTATTAATTAATTACTATTTAATAATTATTTAAAACTAAGTTAAATTCTAATAAATACTAAATGAACTCTAAAAAATCTGAAACTTTTTCTATAAATACTCTAAGGTGACAGAAAGATAAGAAAAATATAAAAAAAACTAGGTTGTTAAGTAAATAAGCTAAGTGATTAAGCTAATAAGATGAAATAAGCACTTAATCTAATTTTTTATTTCTTTTTGTGGTTTTTCTTTTACAAATATATTAAGCTACTGGAAATATGGAACTTTAATGAAGGTGAAAACTTTGGAACTCAACAATAAGCTCAGCACAAGCTTAAAAGCTTAACAGATGAGCTTATGAGCTTATATTTATGAATCAAGCTCAAACAAGCTTGAAATAAGCTACACAGTTGGAACAAAAGGAGAAATAAGGTGAAACTAAGTTTAAGTAACTGGAAATGAGCAAAATGGAATAATGAAAGACACTGATAAGCTCTAAATAAGCCAATAAGCAATTCCAAAATACTCAGTCAACCAAACAACCATGCAGTGAACTTTAAAGGCAAATCCAGCTTATCAAATAAGCTGATAAGAACAAAAGAAGAACTGGAGTAGCAAGCTGGGTTGGTGGGCTTTCCAAAAAGCCAAAGCTCAACCTGTGGGGTCCACTGGTTAGCTTTTGAGGAGCTTATGAAAAAGGGCAATTATACTGACTATCAGTATATACTGATGAAATGGGACAAGTTTAAAGCTAGTAGCAGGCTTATCAAATAAGCTGCAAAATGCCAAACAAGAATTGGAACCTTGAGTCTGGTGGATAAGCTTTATAAAAATCCAAAGAACACAAGCTTAAGCTTTCTGATGAGCTTTTGATGAGCTTGTGAAAGTGACTCACCTATACTGATGACTCAGTATAGGGAGTTGTATTTAGCAAAACACATAAGCATGATAAGCAGTACAAATAAGCAGCAAATGAACATATGAGCATACAAGTACCAAACTAGCCAGAAGGGCTTCACAAAGAACCAAAATTCACAAGCTAACAAGCACTAATGAAGCTTATGCAAGCTTCAAAAAGTTACTAAGTGAACTGTGCACAGGGCAAGTAAAAAGCTAAACAGGCAACTTTAGGTCTACTTTTTAATAATGATGCGTGGTTTTGCAACCTTACAACAGGTTTTACCTCTCGAGGGATCTCAAGAGGCTTACAACCCCACCAGGCAGTGTACCTGACCGATGTAGTATAGTGTAGTGGTAAGTACGGGGGATTGATCGTTCTCCACAGGGAATAGTGTTCGTTAGGTATGAAAAACTACTCTAATAGGTCTAAGGGTGAGGGAAGATTCTTTCTTGTATATTTATATTTTTTATGAAAGCAAGTAAAATCTCGGTTTTTGAAAGAGTGGGCGGAATTAGTTGCTAGTCAACTAACCCAAATAACTACAAATGCAAGTAAAATAAAATAACGAAAATGAAAAGGTTGATGAAACTTATGTGGAGAGAAATGTGTTTACTTAGATTTCCTTACTCCCTAACTATCTTTTACCGGTTGATTAGTGTGTATTAATCGCGTGGATGACGGGTGTATTCCTTAATATCGATCGTGGGGTGGCGTACGTACTTCCCCAACTCTATGAACTCCTACTTCACTCCTATGTCGAGCCGGCTAGGAAGCTCCTAACATGGGATCACTAGAATTCGCTCATGCATTAAATACAACCATAAAAACCTTAGTACGCATTGGTTCATGTTTCTTAAGACGTTCAAGCAAGTTACCGTATAGGAAGTTAGCCAGTTTTCTTAAGCCTAACATCGATGAACAATCATCCAATACAATTAATAACACACTAATAACCAATAATCAATAGCTAGGTTTCATTAGATCTAAGCAAACACAAGATAAATCTAGCCTAGCATGTTAATCAAAAGACAAGAACAAGATGTAATCAAACAACACATAGACATATTGAATGATTAAATAATCACTTATCTTCAATTAAACATGGGAGATCCAAGGGTATGAAAACCCTTAAAAATGGCAGAAATTCGTCTTAGGGTTTCCCCTCCAAAGTTACACACAATAAGTTCCACACTAATGACAAAAAATTGCAAAACTATATATAGAGTTTAAGGGCTGACGGCGTCACGTTATAGATCCTGACGCCGTCACCTCGCCGCTTTTAGGGTTCCCGGATGGCCTTCCTGACGCCGTCCCTCTTTAGACCTCCAAAATCCGCTCTGGCTTATCAAAGCTTGACGCCGTCAGAAATGAGCTTGACGCCGTCCCTCTTTAGCTTAAGCCGTGACGACCTTGATCACATTAAAGGGTGACGCCGTCAGATTTTTCATGCAAAATTCTCTGGCTTATCATGAGTAATTTTCATATCCACCTCTTTTGCCAAGCCATGACGCCGTCTGGGCCAATCCCTGACGCCGTCAAAGGTACTTTCCAGCATAATTTTGAGACTTTGCCGTTTTCTTCACTTTTATGCTCCAAAAACGTCCAAAATGCTTCTTTTTCCAGATTTCTTCTCCAAAGTACCTAAAATGACAAAAGGAACGATTTAGGGCAATATTTGATCAAATAAATACGATTTAGGGCTTAAATGACCCCCTAAAAGCGGTACACTTTTCGCTTCATCAAATACCCTTACACTTGAGATTTGCTTGTCCTCAAGCAAATGCGCTTTTATTCTAATCAAAATACAAGTTAGGGGTCATTTAACACTAATATAAAAGTAATTACAACAATTAGTCGTTCCACTTTAATCATAATAAGCACGGAGATTACATACTAGCACCTCACAAGTAGTGTTTAGATACTCACATCTCTCAGGTGACATCAAAATAAATCTCATAAATGAAAACGGATAATATCTCTCACTACCTGTCATAGCAAATAGATTACCATAGGCTTGGGAAAGGATAAAAAACCTCCTCCACTAGGCGTAAGCACCTAAGATAAACTATCAAAGAGGGCTTTTAAACGGGTTATAACGTTAGGTGTAGGGATATGATAAACACGGTTTTGTTGGATAAGGGATATTTTACTGGTGGCGAGTTAAAGATCTTGATTAATTACATGTACTATACAATGTTGCTAAGCCAAGACTCGACTCAATCTTAAGCTAAAAACAAAATAACAAAAACATAAAATAAGCAAAAGATGAAACGGGATGGTAGTCCGTATGTTTTTTCTATTTTTCTTTTTCTCATTTTTTTTGTATTTTTTTTTTGATTTTTTTTTTTTTTGATTTTTTTTCATACACTCTTGCCCTACCATCTAAAATAATACATCATAGGGGCGTTGCATTCTCCTTACACTTGAACTTTTACATAACTTTACAAATAACTATTCTAATGACTCGAATTAAGATAATCGAAAAACTTGGAGTACTTTTTAAAAATATTTAGCACATATGGGGGTAATAAATGATGTTCTTCCCCATTACTCCATTACACTAGTACTTTACCCATGAGTCTCAATCGTCCCAAAACAATATGTACAAGGATATGACTCGACTTAGCAACCATGTAATCAATTAGATAATTAACTTGGGTTTAAACAAATGTTGTCACAATAATGCACAAAAATGAGTGCATACAAGGTAGGCTAAGGCGATTTGGGTGTACATTTTAGTGGGGTGTAACAAATTCTTCCTTTAAGTAAAATGCTTAAAGGTCGAAACGAAAAGATAGGCTCTGAGGGGTGTACTAGGGGTATCGTGTACCAAAAATGGCTACAACGCAAAGGGTGTGGGAGAATTACTTGACCAATGTAGCCAGAGTAATTATAACAAAAACACAGGTGTAAAACAATGGGTTAATCCTAATGCCTCTTATCATGTAGTAAATCTAACTACACGAATGTAGTCTCACTTGTGGCCTCGGAATGGTCCTAACGCAAGTTCTAGAATCTAAGTGCTACCGGTACACACATCATAGCATAAATGCTTTTCCTACCAATTCTAGGGGCGAACCTCACATATTTGGGGGTGGAAAAAATTTTTAGTGGTACGGTTTTGTGCTAGTCATATAACTCCTATCCATGAGACGCTCATTAAGATCAAAGTTTCACTCCTAAATGTTGTAAAAAATTTTAAATTTGGCACTAAAATTTCCCTAACAGGTATTTATCTCAGTTTTATTACACATCTACTATTAAATAAAAAAAAATCAAGCGCAATAGCATTCTCTAAAGTATCGTACTTTTACCCCCCCTTACACTTAAGATGAACATTGTCCCCAATGTTCAAATAACAAGATGTAAAAGCATAAAGTAAAAGAATGAAATCAAATACTCCCCTGATTCGCTTGGTGGATAATGAAGTAACATGGTTAAATCTTCTTCCAAGAGAATGTAAAAGCTCCAAGACTAATGCATCGCCAAAAGCTTGATTCCACATACATCTCCTTGTCCAAAATAACCTGTTAAACCTGAGAAAACAAACACGAAAACCTGCATAGCATCGGCGGGATATATTCTGTATATAAGGATATAATGCTTGTGGAATGATAGTTTTGCAGATTCCTGGAGATTATAAGTTAGAGATTTAATAGAAACTTTTTATGAAAACAAAACTTTCAAAAATTTTCAGAAAATTAAACCTGACGCCGTCAGGTTGTAAAGCCTGACGCCGTCAGAAATGATCTGACAGAATTCTCATGTTAAGTTTCCGGAAAAATTTTGGAAAAACCTCTAACTTACTTCCTGGAATTCCTGCAAAACATCATTATGACTCGATACAAGCATTTGACTCAAACAAATACTAATATGTATGTCAATTTATTATTATTACGATTCATGTTCATTTGTGTTCTAATAAACCGATTTAGATTTCCCTTACACTTAACTTTTGCAAAATACCTTTATATGTAGTTAAGACGAAGTTAAAAACAAGATAAAGCATTTTCACAATTTAGTTTTGAACATGAATCAATAATAATAAAAATTAAACACACATACGGAAACAAATAAAATCAAACAAACAAATAAATAAACACACAAAACAAATAAAGCTTGGGTTGCCTCCCAAGAAGCGCTTTTCTTTATTAACGAGTCTTGTAGCTAGACTCAAAGTCACTCTACCCTATGTAAGTGAGTTCGTCATCGAGGACGTCTTTAGGGTTAAGCTTGGATTGAAGTTTCCTATTGGTCCGCTTAGTACAATATATCCTTTCAAACTTCTCTCCATCCGGGTCATACAATGTCATCTTAATATGCCATGACCCATCTCCATCTTTGGGTGGTTTGTCCCAATTCCACTTATGATCATCTTCCTCACAAGTCCACTTATTCATTCCTAGGTTAATTGGCAAAACTCCTAGGAAATCAATCATCTTCCTAAAAACTAGAGAGTCTTCAAATGGATCCAATTCGGTGTCCCTAGCCAAGAGTTGTTCTACCGCATGTGTTCGGTTCACAAAGTCCTCTTCTAGGTAAAATGGGCGTTGGGGTCCTATGAAGTCTCTATCGATCCAAGGTCCATATCTAGATGGTCTCCTATTTGATTCTAACCAATGTGGTGTTGGTTCCTCACTAGTATCATAGGCATGTTTCTTAACATCATAGACTGACCAAGTATCACCTTCTCCTACCGCTATCTTAGATTCCTTACAATCAATCATAGCACTAGCGGTCGCCAAAAATCCTCTACCAATCAACAAGGGGCATGTAGGGTCGCTAACCATATCAAGGACGTGGAAATCGGCTAAAATGGTTAGTTTTCCTATGTGTACTAACACGTCCTTGACTACTCCAACCGGGTAAGCAACACTCCCATCCGCTAAGCCTATTATCACCTCGGTTTCTTCAAGTTTCCCTGGTTTTAAAGAGGTGTAGAGAGGTAACGGAAGTAGGTTAAGGCTTGATCCAAGATCGGCTAATGTGTCATAAGCCTCCGAATTACCGATCTTGCAAGGTAGAACAAATAAGCCCGGATCATCTAACTTCTTAGGTAGCTTGTTTTGAACGAAGGCGGTCCCTTTTTCGCCTAACTTGAGCTTCTGCTCATCCAACACATCAATAACCGGACTTTCAAGGTGGAGCTCCTTGAATTCATTGTCAAGGTTTTGAGTGGGAGGTGTCTCAACTATGTTGTTGACCAATTTGGATGTCATAACTTCTTGGTCATTTTGAACGACTTGGGTTTGTTTGAAACACGTGCTCATGGAATTGACCGAATAATATTGTGGACAAGAACTAGGGGACGAAACCGATGAAATGGCGTTGACGTTTAGTTTCGGGTTCTTGACCGTGTTGCTAGGGAGTGCTCCCATTTCTCGGTCATTGAGGGCTTCCAACAAAGTGTCAATCTTATTGGTCATCTCGCTCTGTTTTTGTTTGAAATCGGCTTCAAACTTGGCCAAACGAGCTTCTTGAGATGCCATAAATTGGGACATCAATCCTTCAAAGTTATTGGTACTACCATAATTGTTGGAAGGATTGTTATTGAAAGTACGGTTCGAGTTGGAACCGCTTGATTGGAAACGATTAGGTGGGTTGGAAGAACTGGTTTGTTGTGCGTTTTGGTTTTGTTTCCACCTAAGGTTCGGGTGATTTTTCCATGATGGATTGTATGAATCACCATAGGGGTTTGGCTCGGGTTGGAAAGTGTACCACTTGTCTCCCGCTCCGTCGGTACGCGAGGATGCGTAATCCGCAAAAGCTTGTTCGGGGAGTTCCATGCAATCACGAGTGTCGTGGGGACCACTACATAATTCACATGAAGAAGTGATTTTGTTCACTTGGCTTGAAGGTTTAGGAGCCTCGTAGGATTTCATAAGAAACTTGACTTGGTCTTCGAGTTCTATGATCCTACGGTCGGAAGTGCTTGAATTGTTCGAAGGCAAAGATATTGCCTTGACTGTTTTATTCAAATCACGGGGATCACTCCAACTTTCGTTGTCATAAAGAGCAAGATCTTCTAGGAGAGCCCATGATTGTTCCGCACTTAGATCACGTAGCTTACCACCAGCCGATTGGTCAATGGTTTGCCTCGTGGAGAGATTGATATGGTCATAGAAGATTTGGACTTGGAGCCAAAGTTCTATGCCATGGTGAGGGACTTTTTGGAGTAAGTCCTTGAATCGAGTCCATGCCTCGTAGAGGGTTTCGCCTTGACGTTGTTGGAACATCAAGATATCATTCCTTAGCTTGGTAGTTCTTCCCGGTGGGAAAAACTGAGCAAGGAAACGAGTGGTGAGATCATCCCAAGAGGTGATGGATCCTGCGGGTAGACGCTCTAGCCATTGACTAGCTTGGTCCCGCAAAGAGAATTGAAAGAGACGCAGTCGGGTCGTCTCTCGAGTGGCAACATCAAGGTCTATGGAATCAACGATTTTGAGAAAGTCCTTGAGATGTTGATTAGGATCTTCAGAACGAAGTCCATGGAATGCGCATCCGCTTTGCACCAACCGGATGGTGTCGGATCGCAAGGGAGTGACATTGGCTCCTTGAGTGAGCTCAATGGTGTTTCGATAGCCATGGTGGCTAGGACGAGAGTAGTCTCCTAAGGTACGGGCTCTAGGAGGTGGTGGTGGTTGTTGTGGTGGTGGGTTATTGGGATCAAGGATATTACCACCTTTCATGATGTCAGATGGTAATGGTTACGAACAAAGAAACGAAGAAAAAAGATAGACTAAAGAAAACCTAGAAAAATAAAATAAAAATCTCACTAGAAAGGAATCTAGTGAGTAGACCTATAAAATAAAAAATTCAACCTAAACAATAACTATTCCCCGGCAGCGGCGCCAAAAACTTGATGCGTGGTTTTGCAACCTTACAACAGGTTTTACCTCTCGAGGGATCTCAAGAGGCTTACAACCCCACCAGGCAGTGTACCTGACCGATGTAGTATAGTGTAGTGGTAAGTACGGGGGATTGATCGTTCTCCACAGGGAATAGTGTTCGTTAGGTATGAAAAACTACTCTAATAGGTCTAAGGGTGAGGGAAGATTCTTTTTTGTATTTTTGTATTTTTTATGAAAGCAAGTAAAATCTCGGTTTTTGAAAGAGTGGGCGGAATTAGTTGCTAGTCAACTAACCCAAATAACTACAAATGCAAGTAAAATAAAATAACGAAAATGAAAAGGTTGATGAAACTTATGTGGAGAGAAATGTGTTTACTTAGATTTCCTTACTCCCTAACTATCTTTTACCGGTTGATTAGTGTGTATTAATCGTGTTGATGACGGGTGTATTCCTTAATATCGATCGTGGGGTGGCGTACGTACTTCCCCAACTCTATGAACTCCTACTTCACTCCTATGTCGAGCCGGCTAGGAAGCTCCTAACATGGGATCACTAGAATTCGCTCATGCATTAAATACAACCATAAAAACCTTAGTACGCATTGGTTCATGTTTCTTAAGACGTTCAAGCAAGTTACCGTATAGGAAGTTAGCCAGTTTTCTTAAGCCTAACATCGATGAACAATCATCTAATACAATTAATAACACACTAATAACCAATAATCAATAGCTAGGTTTCATTAGATCTAAGCAAACACAAGATAAATCTAGCCTAGCATGTTAATCAAAAGACAAGAACAAGATGTAATCAAACAACACATAGACATATTGAATGATTAAATAATCACTTATCTTCAATTAAACATGGGAGATCCAAGGGTATGAAAACCCTTAAAAATGGCAGAAATTCGTCTTAGGGTTTCTCCTCCAAAGTTACACACAATAAGTTCCACACTAATGACAAAAAATTGCAAAACTATATATAGAGTTTAAGGGCTGACGGCGTCACGTTATAGATCCTGACGCCGTCACCTCGCCGCTTTTAGGGTTCCCGGATGGCCTTCCTGACGCCGTCCCTCTTTAGACCTCCAAAATCTGCTCTGGCTTATCAAAGCTTGACGCCGTCAGAAATGAGCTTGACGCCGTCCCTCTTTAGCTTAAGCCGTGACGACCTTGATCACATTAAAGGGTGACGCCGTCAGATTTTTCATGCAAAATTCTCTGGCTTATCATGAGTAATTTTCATATCCACCTCTTTTGCCAAGCCATGACGCCGTCTGGACCAATTCCTGACGCCGTCAAAGGTACTTTCCAGCATAATTTTGAGACTTTGTCGTTTTCTTCACTTTTATGCTCCAAAAACGTCCAAAATGCTTTCTTTTCCAGATTTCTTCTCCAAAGTACCTAAAATGACAAAAGGAATGATTTAGGGCAATATTTGATCAAATAAATACGATTTAGGGCTTAAATGACCCCTTAAAAGCGGTACACTTTTCGCTTCATCAAATAAGCAAATGAAACTGAAAATGGTGTTTTCTTCTTGATTCAGATAGACAAGCAACCAAATAACATAATTAAGCAAAGATTATCTATCTCCAATCTATATTAAACCCTACAAATGATCTAAAAGACTGTTCTATTTTGACAGTTATGAAAACTTTGACTTTTTAAGTTACACTAATAAGTTGACTATTATGAATTTTAATCTAGATTCTACTTACTGATTATGATGTATTAAGTTGAACTAAGATGAGATTAAGCTAGATTACCAAGTATTGAGCAACTGTGATGAATTTCACACTCTAAATACTAACAGTGAACAATTAAAGGTGTGATCAAAGGTAATTTTGACTTTTTAACAATTGAACACTGGTTTTTAAGGTTTCACTGAGTTAATATTAACCAATGTAACATGTAGCAACAGCCAACAATACCACAAACAACCAGCAACACAGCTAAAACAGTATGATCCAAACACCCCTTAAACAACTGATTTTTATGATTTTCAAAGCAAATGGCCGGTAGTATTAAACCATGCAACTGATTTCAAACCTCATAATATCATTACACAAGACTTATTGAGCATTAAACAACAGCAGAACTAGCATGAAACTCAGAAATGACAAATTTACTTATTTGACTGAGATAATGAGATTTTAAGCAATAAGCAATTCCAAAGAACTAACAAACTATTTTAACCAATCTTACCACTTAACAATTACCACAGAACATAAAAATACCAAGATACAAGCATGAAACACAGTCTTACAGTGAAATGCCAAAAATTGAGAACTTTGCTTACAAATGGAATCCAGCTGAATAACCAAGAACAAGGACCAAGAACAACCCTAACAGATTACCAATAAGCTTCTAAACCAAGGGCAATCCAAAATTCACCCTGCTCCAGCTTTGATCACCATCTTCATTTCCATTTCTGATTTTTACTCTAATTTTGTGATTTTTTTTGTATTTTTGATTTTTTATAACTAACTGATTTTTAAGGTTACTAAAAGCTTTCAGAAGCTTTCTAGGAGCTTAAGTGAGCTTATGAGTCCTTAACATCAACTAACAACAACATTAAGTCAAACATGAGAATTTTACATTAAAACTTGCACAAACTGAATTCTTTAATATAAACTGAAATTGATTATTGAAAAAGGTTTGAAATACACTGAGAATGCTAGAACTATAACTTGAAAGCTTAAAGATACACTGGAAAATTGAGAATTTAACTATTCGATACACATTAACTAAAATTAAAACTAGATATCTATTACAATGCTTCTCCCCTTAATTATATAGATCTCTGAGACTCCCCACTTGCTTCTGAGACTTTCCCACTTCAAATCTTAGCCATTGATGCAGTCAAACTCATCCTAGCCTTTAAAACAGTTTTGGCACCAAAAATTGTACATAGATGGAAAGTTTATCACATGGGTCTGGTACTTGTGGGGAAGAAGCATTTAATGCTTCCTGTATTGGTTGTGGTGTATGGGATGGGTGTGAGGTGATGGGTGTACTGGCTATGGCGGTGGAGAGTGGTGGTGGAGTGTTTTAGAGGTGGGGATGCATTAAATGCATTATGGGCTATGGAGAGGTGGAAGGATGAACTGGTGAGTAGTATAGGTGGTGAGGTGGAGGTAGCAGGTGGCCAAAACCACCTCTGGTTTTGAGTTTTGGCGGGTACAGGGGAAGAAGAAGGAGATGGTTTTGACCTGTGGTTTGACCTGGATATTTATTTAAAACAAAAGGCCGGGTCAAGGGGTTTAGTTTTGGGCTTGGGTAAATTAGTTGTGGGCTGGGGTTGGTTTATTTTGGGTTTAAGTTATAAAAGGGTTGGGTTGGCTTTTATAAAATAAAGGGTCCGGTTGGTTTGTTTAGTGAATCACAAGGACCATTTATGTATTTTTCTGAATTTTGAAAGGGTTGAGGTGTAAGTTTCCAAAGTTTATCAAAGGACCATAATTGCCATATGTGAATAACCCAAGGACCATAAATGTAATTTTCCACTTTTTAAACCTCCAGGGACTAATTTTGACAACTTTTGAAACTTGAGGGACTAGACTTGCCAATTATGCAAATTTTGTTTGTTTTCACTTATTTTCAATCATTTTGCATCTGAAACATATAAAAACACAATCCAATGATATTTTCTGCATTTTGAAGCATAACTGCATGTTTTTAAATGTTTTTGCAGTTTAAATGTGACAGAAATGATGAGTATTTAGACACTCATCAGTGACCGACTTTCTTAAATAAAAGGCTACTATGCTAGTGGGCTTGTAGTGTAAATATTTCCTTCAAGTTTTTTGTTGTGTACTGTATTTTTGATTGTCAAAATTTTATTTTGCATGTGATTTCTAAAAGATTGTTGTCTATGACTTTAAAAAAATACAACGTTTTTTTCATTTTAAAACGTTATGGTACCAATAATTGAAAATTACTACAAGTTTTTAAGTCAATTATAACTAAAAAGATAAAAAAAAAAAAAGAAAAAAAAAAACAAGAAAAAAAAAGAGAGAAAATAAAAAAAAAAAGTTGAAAATACAACGTTTATGTACGTTTATTAAGACAAACCACGAATGCCAAATGGACATAAACGATCGAACTAAAATGAATATAGAAAAATGAACGTAATTTATATAAGTGTTGTTATGTTTTAACTAACTAACTTTAAAATCATACAATTAAACGACGTGACTAAACGTTCAGTTCGTTTGCAACACTACTTGTTACTCGATACTGTGTCTCGATGTTATCATTAATTATATATACAAACATCCACCCATTCGAGTCGTCATCCACCAAAGTTTCTTAATTCGAGTCGTATGATAGCTTGAAATGAGTACACAGATATCTACCCAGTTATAACATAAGCAGTAGAAACTCTGTACAGCAGTAGTATCTTCAACGCCTAGCAGTAGTATCGAATTGTATCTAGCAATAGTATCCAGCAGTAATATGAAATACAGTATCCAATTGTATCTAGCAGTAGTGTCCAACAGTATTATTATTAATTTTACGCTTTAATCTGGTTTCAGCACTCGTCATCGAGCGTTCCGAACTGGTGATTGCGCGTAATGTATTCTTTGAAGGAATTCTTTTTTTATAATTTTTTTATTTCAAGGACTTGTCCGTCATTATAGTTAATGTGAGGGGGCTTTTGTGACTAAATGCTGAGTTCTTTAGTTTCTTCCTCTTCTATAAAAGGTTATTACAACGAAAAAAGGCAAAACCAGTACCACAATATAAAGTTGTTTACCATCTAACAAAAAACTTCAAATTGTTTACCATAACCAAACTATTCAGTCAATGACAAAACGTCATTTGCTGATGACCGCCATTTACATAGTTGGTGTTAATTCAGGTATGTACTCACACAGTACGTGGGATAGCAAGCAGCGTCAAGAGGGTCATCCCACGGCCTAGACATGTTCTTAAATGACTACTAATAGCAGTTAGTCGTTCTTAAATGACGACTAATAACCCTAGCCTATAATGCTCTACAAATCCCATTCCTATAAACACCCTTCCATAACATCCTCGAGCGTCCTTTCGAGCAATACGGTGTATTTTGATTAGAATAAAAGCGCATTTGCTTGAGGACAAGCAAATCTCAAGTGTACGGGTATTTGATGAAGCGAAAAGTGTACCGCTTTTAGGGGGTCATTTAAGCCCTAAATCGTATTTATTTGATCAAATATTGCCCTAAATCGTTCCTTTTGTCATTTTAGGTACTTTGGAGAAGAAATCTGGAAAAGGAAGCATTTTGGACGTTTTTGGAGCATAAAAGTGAAGAAAACGACAAAGTCTCCAAAGCTGCTGGAAAAGTACACTTGACGGCGTCAAGGATTGCTCCTGACGGCGTCATGGCTTGGCAAAAGAGGTGGATATGACAAAATACACGTGACGCGCCAGAGAGTTTTACAATGGAAAGTCTGACGGTGTCACCCTTTAAGGTGATCAAGGCCATCACGGTTTAAGTTAAAGAGAGACGGCGTCAAGCACTATTCTGACGGCGTCAACCCTTGATAGGCCAGAGCGGATTTTGGAGGATTAAAAAGGGACGGTGTCAAGAAGACCATCCGGGAACCCTAGCCACGGCGAGGTGACGGCGTCACCTCCTACAACGTGACGCCGTCAGACCCTAAACTCTATATATAGTTTTGCAATTTTTATTCATGGTGTGCAACTTTGTGAGGAGAAACCCTAAGACGAATTTTTTGCCATTTTTAAGGGTTTTACACCCTTGGATCTCCCATGTTTAATTGAAGATAAGTAATCACTTAATCATTCAATATGTCTATGTGTTGTTTGATTATATCTTGTTCTTGTCTTTTAATTAACATGCTAGGCTAGATTTATCTTGTGTTTGCTTAGATCTAATGAAACCTAACTATTGATTATTGGTTATTAGTGTGTTATTAATTGTATTGGATGATTGTTTATCGATGTTAGGCTTAAGAAAACTGGCTAACCTCCTATACGGTAACTTGCTTGAACGTCTTAAGAAACATGAACCAATGCGTACTAAGGTTATTATGGTTGTATTTAATGCATGAGCGAATTCTAGTGATCCCATGTTAGGAGCTTCTTAGCCGGCTCGACATAGGAGTGAAGTAGGAGCTTGTAGAGTTGGGGAAGTACGTACGCCACCCCACGATTGGTATTAAGGAATACACCCGTCATCCACGCAATTAATACACACTAATCAACCGGTAAAAGATAGTTAGGGAGTAAGGAAATCTAAGTGAACACATTTCTCTCCATATAAGTTTCACAACCTTTTCATTTTCAGTTATTTTATTTTATTTGCATTTGTAGTCATTTGGGTTAGTTGACTAGCAACTAATTCCGCCCACTCTTTCAAACCCGAGATTTTACTTGCTTTTATAAAAAAAAATATAAAAATACAAAAAGAATCTTCCCTCACCCTTAGACCTATTAGAGTAGTTTTTCAATCCTAACGACACTATTCCCCTAGAGAACGATCAATCCCCCGGTACTTGCCACTTCACTATACTACATCGGTCAGGTACACTGCCTGGTGGGGATTGCAAGCTTCTCGAGATCCCTCGAGAGGTAAAACCTGTTGTAAGGTCGCAAAACCACGCATCACCCTTCATCGTTCCATTACACCTATTCCCAATACCACTGACCTGGAAAGCCTAACTACCTCTTAGGCTCCAGTTGGCCATCAAAGTGGTAAAAAACGGGTATGTTTAATGGTTGATCAGTAAGGCAACCTTAGGGGCACGGAAGGGTGATATATAATGGGAAGAAGACTTTTGGCTATCGATAGGTACAAACCGTACGTCGGTTTGCAAAGGATTTATGGACAGCCTACTTGATTTGCCCAAAAGTCATAAAAGAGCTTATTACCTCAGGCTAGTGGTTCTACACCCGATGTTCGCTCGATAAGTTTGATGTATAGTGTCTGGAGCGAAAGATTGTGGTAAGGGCTGCCAACATCAAGCCGGGGCAGCATATACCCTGATGGACCGCGCATGAAACGCACCGCGTCTAAGCGGGTTCATAGTGAAGCAACAAAGCAGTTTAGTGAGAGAAAAGACTCTACAACGTCAAGCAACAAATCAGTTTAGTGAGAGAAAAGAATGTATATTATTTGGGAGTAGTAAAAATTATTGGGTATAAAGAGATGGTAAGTTTTTAAAATCAAAACTATGGGTATCTTTAATCTAATCTTGTGTTACATGTTGATTGTTGTTTTTTTTAGTATGTGATTAATTGCATAAAGTGTACATATTTCAGCCAGACATTTCATTTGCCATTAGGCTTGAAGAGAGAGGGGCAAAATAGTATCGTAATCTTTTGTAAAAGGTGTTTAAAAGCGACTTATAGTACATGTGGTTGAATGTATAAGTGGCAATTTAGTCTCGTAATCGACTCTAAAGAGGTTCAAATGCGAAATAATCCACTCGAAAAGTAGTAGCCGAACCAATTAGTAACGTAAGCGACATTATAGGCAACTATAAATGGGTTCATAAGCGACTTTAAAAAATCCACTACAATAGTACAGGTTGCAAATTAGTATCGTAAGCGACTTAAAACGGATTTATATGCGACATTATAAAATCCACTACAATAGTACACGTTGCATATTAGTATCGTACGCGACTTAAAATGGTTTGACATGCGACTTATAAAATCCATCAAAATATACCCATGGCATGCAACTATGAATGCAAACAAGGGGTAACATGATAGTCGCTTAATCGGCTTGGTAGGTGTATTTAAGCGATTTAGTAAAAAGTGGGATGTAATGATGACGCTAGTCTAATAACTGCCATGATGACTTTTGCAGAAAAAAAGGCGGGAAAGTATGTCGCGTAAGCTACCTATTACGGGTAAGGTGACCGACTTTCTTAAATAAAAGGCTACTATGTTAGTGGGCTTGTAGTGTAAATATTTCCTTCAAGTTTTTTGTTGTGTACTGTATTTTTTATTGTCAAAATTTTATTTTGCATGTGATTTCTAAAAGATTGTTGTCTATGACTTTAAAAAAATACAACGTTTTTTCATTTTAAAACGTTATGATACCAATAATTGAAAATTACTACAAGTTTTTAAGTTAATTATAACTAAAAAGATTAAAAAAAAAAAAAAAAAAAAAAAAAAAAAAAAAAAGGAGAAAAAAAAGAGAGAAAATAAAAACAAAAAGTTGAAAATACAACGTTTATGTACGTTTATTAAGACAAACTACGAATGCCAAATGGACAACCCTTTAATTTCTCGGCTATGATTCTTGAAGGGTTGAAAAAACAAATTTCTGGAGGGTTGAATAAAAAAAATACTGGAAAAGTTTATATTTACCCGAGGTTCTTGCAATTAATCATTAATAAGCAATTAAAGAAACATAAGGGACATAAAGGCACACGTAAGAGTCATTGACTTATAAGCAAAATGTTTAGTTATTTGAGAAAGAATGGTGTTGGATTTTCTGGGACTGTAACTCCTTTGTCCCAACATGTGCTACAACTGGCTGCTACTCAGGGTGAGGGTGCTGAAATCCCAACAGCTACGTGTGACACATCCACTCCTAGACCTTTACCTGATGAAAACCAAAAGACCCAATCCCCTAGGATTTCACCCGGTAAGGAGACTGAGCAACCGGAGGCGAGTGTTAGGGTGGCGCCGGATGAGGTTGTCACAGGAGATTTAGGTGACATGATGGGAGAGGCTAGCACTACTGATCCTGGCTTAGCAGCTGGACAGGACATTGCTAGCATAAATAAGACCTCAAGCATGGCAACATATAATGCACAAGGTTCTCTTGAAAACATTGAATTGATGGATACCTTTGTACATACTGACAATGTCAATGATTCACCTCTCAGGCGAGGTAACGCAGGCCGAAGTGATGAGACTAGCAAAGACCGAAGTGGTGAGGATAATCAAAAACTGATTAAAAAATTGAAGGTAACATGTAAAAAATTGTCGGGTGAGGTGCTTGGTCTCAAGAAGCAATTGCTGGTGGTAAAATCTACTCAGGGTGCAGAGGTCAGAAGGCTAAACAGAAGGGTTAGGCATCTTGAGGAGCTACGGAGATCAAGGGCTTCACATTCTAAAGATTCCAAACCAGCTTTGGGGGAGGACGCTCCCAAACAGGGAAGGAGTGACCACACGGGTACAGAAGATATAGTCAAGGATGCAGGGGAGGCTGAGATGAACTTGGATGAAAATGTTGGCGGTAATGAATGGGTTAGTGTAGATGTGAATATGGATGATGATAGCGGTGAAAATGTTGAAGAGGTTGTGCTTCAAAGGGTTGACAAAGTTTTGAAGGGTGATTCTGATGCTGGTGCAGGGCATGCTGGTGCTAGTGCACATATTCCTGCTGCTGATACAGATAATGGTTCTACTGCTGGAGATAAAGAACCTACTGCTGCGACGGATGATGAGCACAGTCTGGCAGGAGCTTTAACACTGCTGAGACTAACACAAACTGGATCATCTAAACCACAACCAACACATGAGCAACAACCACAACCTCATCCTACTGCTTAACGGACACAACAACAAGCAACCCCACCACCTGCAACAACACCTGCAACAGCTAAAGTGTCTCTAATGGCTACAATTCCAATACAACCAGTCAAAGAAGAGGGTATCAGAGAACCTGAACCTGTACCAAAACCTGCGCAACGAGCTGTTTCATGTAAAAAGAAGGGCGAAGGAATTGTCATTGAAGAACCCAATCAGAAGTTCAAAATTGAATCACTAATTGAACAAGAACAACAAACCGAAATAGATGAAGAATTTGCCAGAAGGGTGCAAGCACAGATTGATGCAGAAGAGGCTACAGCAAAGAAAAAGCAAGAACAAGTTGGTTGGGAAGCAGCTGTGAAGGCTTATGAAGAAGAAAAAGCAAGATACACGGATGAAGAGAGACAATGTGCTATATATGATCTACTGGATGAGTTTAGAAAGAGGCAGAGTGAGAAAATAGATTGTAAGAAGAAGCATCCTACAAAAGCTCAACGAATAAGCTACATGAAGTAGTATCTGAAGAATAAGGGCAACTGGAAGCATGACAACTTCCAAAGGATGACTAATGCAGCTATTCAAAAGGCATTTTTTCAAGCTCACGCAAGCATAAACAGACGTATTCATCCAGAATTCATGACTCAAGCAGGACTCAGTATGATTGAAAAAGTTAAGGCTGTGAAAGAAAAAATGAATGAAGCAGAAAAGGTTGGTGAAGCTAAACAAAAGGTAGATAGCTACAAGACAGTAGCAGCTGAGAAAGAAGATAAGAAACATGAGGAAACGGATGTAAACGCTACGTCTAGTGTTGGTGAAAAGAGGAGTGCCGGAAGACGCAATTCATTGGCCCAGAAGAAGAAGAGATCTAAACACGTAGCAATGATTTATTCAGAGAACAGATCTACAGTCGATAGCGAACAAAGTGCTGGTGAGCATGAATCTGAAGAAGATATGAAGAGGGTAATGGATTTTACTGTTATTTCTAAGCATCGGGAGAGAGAGATACCAGCTGCAATCCCTCCTAAAGTAAAGCATCCTATCATCTCTTACAAGTATGGCAT
>CP139504.1:427567537-427698542 GCA_021014915.2 Artemisia tridentata subsp. tridentata
GGAATAATGACTAACGACCGTTAGACGAATAAAAAGAAAGTATTGTGTATGAATTATTGGCAAGTCAAGAAGGATCCAGAAGCCCCTTTTGGGCTTTAGGCCGATCGGTTTCATTCACTATATATACAAGGCTAAGGGTTAAAGGTTTGTATCTCTTGTGCACACACACAAACCCTAAACTTGTTTTCTTTCCTCTTGTTTTCTTTAGACCGATCGAAAAACACCCTCAACAAGGTTCGATCGACTTTTGTTTTTGTAAACGAAGTGTTTGGTTTAATTTTGTGTTCTAAAACTTGCATTACTTTAACTTGTTTTAGTACGTGTGTACAAGAACGTGATACTAACACACTATTGTTAGTATTCTTGGATTGAATTACAAAAGAAGTAAGGGGTAATTCTTATAATCCATATAAACCCTAATTAGGGTTCTTGATTAAAGAATTACACAAAATTTGATTCTTGTTTAGCTAGAATCTAAAGGTACGCATTCTTTATGTTTGGTTAATTAATTTATGCATTATATGTTCCTACGCTTCCGCATGTACTTTGATGCTTTATGTGTTTATTATTTATGATTGTCATGATATATAATTCTAACAGTGGCATCACGAGCCTTGGATAATGTGTAATTAATTACCAAAATGCATAAAAATGAATCTTTGATTGTTTTAGTCATGTTAGTCGATTTAGGGTTTAGAAAAATCGAAATCCAATTTTTTTTTATGGGTCGATCACCCTAACATAATTTTAGGGTTTTGGTTTTGATTTTAATTTGATTAGAAACCCTAAGTTAACATGTTTATGTGTTTTAGAATGTGATCTTGTGACTACTTGCAATAATTGTTATGTGTAATCCATGAAAACGTGCATGTTTTGCATGGATTAGTGTCTCATTGTTTAATTGTTAAGATATGCACATGTAATTTAATTGATAGATGTCGAATTGGGGAAGACTCCAATATTATTAAGTAATCAATTATGTGCTATGTGGTATATATTTAATTATGGCTTACGCAATCGATTCGTTGATGCATGTGGATCTACTTGCTTTTCAAGAGAGAGCCTTAGTTGAATATATACATTATACATCTAGAATTGATTTTTTAATAGGATTATTGAATTAATTTGCATGTGGCTACATGTTTACACATATTAATGGTTATGTTATGTGTGCCTTATTTAGTTGTTTTATTTTTTGTTATTACTTGTTTTGTTTTATTATGTTAGACATGTTTGGAACAAAAGGGTAATTTTGTATAAAAATAATATGGACTAAATAATGGTGAAACAATGAAGTGTTTTTCGAATAGTCAAATTTTCAAGTAGTTTTATTGAACGATGAGTTTTGTACCAATAGTACGAATGGCTCACCCAATTGTGACAAACTATAAGAGAGGTTTAAGGAGGATTAACATTAAATTGTCAAACCGAAAGAGGCGCGTTTTTAATAGGCACTTGTGCTAACGTTTGCTTCTCCACCACTTTGTGCGTCAAATTGGAGCTACTAAGTAAGACTATTTTATGTACAAAATCATCTTAAGGGTGAATTAGCTTTAATTCCATGCGCCACTTTGTGGTAATTATCCGAAACACTAAGTCTTAGGACTTATGCAAAAGTACGATATAATGGACGATAATTAAAGGTAAATTCGTTGATTGGTGAACCCAATACCTCAATTGAAAACCTTGGTAAAATTTGATCTTAATGAATTGGTAAATAAAAAGGTTTTATTAAACTTATGATACGAAGATGTATGCATGCTTCTTCGTACATATTTTGATTATAAACATCAAAACTAGTACCCTTAAAATTAAGTCAATGCCATCTAATTAAAAGAACACTTGAAGTTGTGATTTATGTCATGTGAGAGCTTGGACTAGATCGCAATGGAAAGGTAAATTCATACTTTCATTACTAGCAGATCAACTGATGTAATGGAACTATGAGATTTGCAGTTTTTTAAATTAGACGACTGGTATGTGTGAAAATACATACCTTTATTATACCAAAAATGGATCAAAATGACCAAAAACTGATCAAATATGCCAAATATATTGTGTTTTTATGTTTATGCATGTGCAGGTACGGATATCATGAAAAGGGGAAAAAATCAAGGAAAAATCGACAAAAAACGAGCACGAGAATGGAAAAAGTGTAAAAGCCGAGGCCGGGGAGAAAATTACCGAAGTGGATTCATATTATGCTCAAGTTGTCATGAATAGTCCTTGAAAGCACTTTGCAAAAATGACAGAAATGGTCCTTGGATTTTATCAATTGTCAAAATTGGTCCTTATGATTAAAAGCCTAAAAACTACACTAAACTTATATCCGGATCCCTTTTATTAATAAACCTAACACCAAATCTAAACCAACCAAAAACCAGCCCAAGCCCACCAGTTTTATTAATACCCGACCACAACCCATCACCCATCACATACCCGGTCAAAATAATAAACACCCCAGGTCAAACCAAAGAGGGCGCCAAAATAGTTACTATTCACTATCTTCAACAATTTTACCCTGCACCCTCACTTAACCCACCGCATTCACCCCTTCTAGAAGAGACTGACAAGGTCTGACAAGTCAGAGTATATGACACCAATTTAGACACGCTGGCAATCTTAAGCATTTTGATTGGTGGAAGCATGTCATCACATGATCCAAAGGCTAAGAATACGGATTGGGCACCAAGGATTAATCCAAGGGACAAGATAAGAGATCCTGAAGCTTCTACAGAAACCCTAGAGCTCGCCCTCAGCTATAAATAGCAGCCTCCTCTCCACACTTAGATTTTGTCCAATTTTTATAAAAAAGTTATGTCCATTTTACTTTACTTGTCAATTTTACTGCTTTTCTTAGTGTAATTTTTAAATTCCAGTTGTAATTTACTTTCAGTATTGTAATTTCTCCTTTATTAATGCAATTTAAAAGTTTTCCTTTAAATTCCTTGTCATTTATATTTTAAGCTCTTTTATTTTGTTCAAAGTAGTTTAAAGCTTTCATTTACTGTTTTCACAAGCTCATATCAGCTTATCATAGCTTTTGTGAGCTTGTTATAGTTTAAATTATGTTTTAATTGCAAAAATTCAAAAAAGTCAAAAAAATCAAACATAAAAGTCAAATAAGCCAATTTGAAGATAAGTCAGATTGGGAAGGGCTTTTAGGGCCTATTTCAGTAGCTTGTAGACTGATTTTAGTACCCTTGTTTTGAGCAAAGGTGTTGATATAAATAATGCCTAAACACGTTATTAATATTTTTCGATATCTCTACGTTTTGATAATCACAAAATGTAAAATCATTAATCGGAAAATTATGACGTAAACAAGTATTTAGTTGTAAATATCTATTTCTACAACTCAAATCACTTAAGGTATGAATAAACTAATGCTTAATGCATTATATGATCAAAGGAACATTTTCTTAATAACTAGATTTTTTATAAAACATCAAAAACATTTTATATATTTTTGAAAAACATTTTTGGTATTAAATAAAAATGTTTAATCTTTTATAAAAATATGAATTCAAATTTTTAACCAAAATCAGTTAAAATGTTCCAGAAAAACCTTCCCCACAAAAGGACAAAATTGGCCAACGTTTAGTAGGGGCGGCCCCCTTAATTTTGCTAGGCGGCCCCCTTAATAATTAAGGGGACCGCCCCCACTCCAGTAGGCCTCCAGCTGTCCAGTTTTTCTCCTATAAATACCAGCCTTCTCCTGGATTTTTACTCACCTTTTGCACCCCAAAACTTTCTGTTTTAAATCTTGTAAATACTTTCCAAAATCCTTTGATCATATAATCTTAAGCTTTGGTTTCCAAGTGATCTAAGCTTCCTTCTTTCAAGTGCAAAAGAAGAATACTTCTATCAATCAAGCTTAGAAGTATTACAACTTAGTATCATCTTGTTACTTAAGTTGTTAGTTTAACAAAGTTTGTAAATCATTCATTCATTTGTGTAAGGTGTGTATAGTAGATTAGTGTTGTATGTAAGTAGTGAAGAAGTTGTATAAGTAGTTGTGGTATAGAAGTTGTGAAGACATAGTGTAGAAGTTGTGAAGCCACGGAGTAGAAGTCGTAAATCCGTTGTGTAGAAGTTGTGAAGCCGTAGCTTTGAAGTCGACAAGTCCTAGTGTAGAAGTTGTGAAGCCGTAGCTTTGAAGTCGTGAAGTCCTAGTGTTGAAGTCGTGAAGCCGTAGCATAAGAGGTTGTGTAGCGGTCGTGTTGAAGCCTTGAAGTCCTAGTCGTGAAGCTCTAGTGTTGAAGTCGTGAAGCCGTAGCATAGAGGTTGTGTAGCGGTCGTGTTGAAGTCGTGAAGTCTTAGTCGTGAAGACATAGTGTTGAAGTCATGAAGCCGTAGCATAGAGGTTGTGTAGCGGTCGTGTTGAAGTCGTGAAGCAGTTGTGAAGTCGTTGTGAAGTAGTCGTGAATAATTCGTGAAGAAGTTGTGTTTTGAAGTTGTGAGATTTCTTCTAGCTACGATTAGAACTCGACATTTAGCTTTGTGTCGTTAAGCCGGTGTAAGCCAAAGTCGTGTAAGGTTTTCTCCGCCATAAGGGAGCTTATTGAAGTTGTGAAGAAAACTCTCGAGCTCGGTGCTCGGGGAGTGGAGTAGGGCAAGGAAGGTGTCCTTGTAGCCGAACCACTATAAATCTCTCGTGTCCCGGTTAGATCTTTCCATACCTTATTTACTTCTTTACTTATATCGTCATTACATTCATACACATAGGATTATATAACTGCTAGTATTTATTAGAGATCGACTTCACATAAAGATCAATTTGAAAATCCATTCAAGAAACCAAAACATTTACAATCAATTTAAAAGAATACATATATAACTAATAATAAGATTTAAGTCTTAACAAACTTGAATCTAAGTTTTTAAAAGTAAACAAAGTTTTTATAATAAATTAAAAAGACGTAAAACTATTCAACCCCCCTTCTAGTTTTCCACAATTGGTATCAGGAGCCACGTCAATCAAGATCTTTAAAATATACTGTATTTTAAAACTTGAATCGATCTATGGAATCCGAAAAATATTTAGAAGGGGAATTTTTGCAAACACCACCGCTATTTGAAAACTATACTTTTCTTGAATGGAAAAATAAATTTGAAAATTATGTGAAATCAATTGATCTGGATCTTTGGCATGTCATTTCGATTGGTGATTTTCAACCAACAAAAATAATGAAGCTAAAATAATTATTTACAAAACCTTGCCGAAAGTTGAATATGAAAGAATATCTTTCTGTAAAACGGCAAATGATATTTGGAAAAATCTCTTAAACTTTCATCAAGAAAAATGTCAAGCCAAAGATGAGGATTTTGATCTTGTACATGAATTAGTCATTTTAGAAAATTTAATAGATAAACATTTAGATACAATAGATACATGTGCTACTAGATCAAATGTTGTTAATGAAGGTATTAACGACGAAGACTACATGAATCAACTCCAAAGTGAACTCAACCCAACATCATGGAGTGACACAGACGAAGGAAAAGATCACCATCCGGTATGTGACGAATGCAAACTAGATAAAACTCCAAATAAGGTACAATACGAAACCGAACATTTTTGTTATGATCCATTCATTTTAGAATTCTCAAAACTAGAAAATGATTTTAAATATTTTTGCAACATAGATCTAAAAACTATTTCTAAACATAAATTATCAAAATCTTTTGAAAGTAATTTTGAAAAAGAAATAATTTTAGAAGATAAAATGTCTAGACTTGAAAGTAATATTGAAATTGATCTAGAATGCAAAATATGTCAAGATTATAAACTTGAAATTAAAAGATTAAATGAAAAAGCAAAAATATTAGCTAAATTTGAAGAAAGCTCCAAATCTCTTAAACTTTTACTAAGTTGTCAAAAGCCATTCAATGATAAAACCGGTTTAGGATTTAATTCGGATAACTCTTCAACAAGTAAATCAAAACAAATTATAATTAAAAAACCTAGTAGAGAAATTTAGATATAAGGCTATTTACTGTGATTATAATCTATAAGTCAAGAAATCCATTGTTTGTTCTTCAAAACAAACTGTCAAGGAATTCTTGTACTTCTTGGTGACATCTTCTCCACGTGCATATAAATGCAATGGATGTCCCCAACTAACCATCTCGGACCCATGAGAATCTGGGTACCAAGTTGTTTTATTTGATTAGGTAATGAACGCAAAATGGAATGAAACTCAAATCTTGCGTTAACCTACTCATATTCAAAACACGCGCATGAAGACTTATTTATATAAAACAATGAGGATGGAACGAAGTGATACTCATCTATTATTTACTACCTCATATCATGAAAAAATACTGGACCTGAGATAAGTCTTCTTTTTAAACTTTCCTGAGTAGTTACTTCTTGCATATAGTTATGATAATCACTGCCTTTTGATATGCTTAGTTTGATAGGTTGCTTTGCTCTCACACTACTAGTTAGATTACTTGTTAGTAAACTAGAAAACCTTTAGTTAACCCTCCTAAGCTTTAAATAAAGTGTTCTCTATTGAACATATAAAATTTAGTCATCACTTTCATTTAAATCACTTTATGTGTTGAAAGAGATAGCATGAGACAATCGTCTTAATCAATCAAGCATGAGATTTTTTTTAAAATGAAAATCTTCATATTTTGGAAAATGATTTTTCAAAAAGATTATGTCAATTCACTATTAAACATGTTTTTATCATAACTAAAAAGTGTAACAACTTCTTTTTATTTCCTTATAAAAACACTTTGAAACAAATTCAAATCTACCTTGGTGAAATAATTTTCATACTCAAATAAAACCTACTCTCAAACATTGTTGAATAATGCCCAAAAACACTTACTCAAAACATGCTTGATCCAAGTCTAGAAATCCATGCTATCACAAATTTCCCATCACATAGACACTTATTAGGATTAATTATCTTGCAAATTAATCGTCATAATAATGGTAGTATGAATTACTTGGCAATTATATGTTGTTTTCTTGTTCATATATGCATATATGCTTCTTGGTAAATGAATAGGTTGCATGATAATTAAAATTGCTTAATTGAATGTGCTTAGCATACATAAGTTATTAAACTTTAAATTGCCTCAAAAAGAAGTTGAACTTGCTTGAAGCTAAACTCAAAAACACAACCTTTTCTACAAATTTCTGCCAAAAACCTATTTTCAGAAATCTGGAAGTCAGCAGATGGGCGGCCCCCTTAAATACCTAGGCGGCCCCCTTAATTATTAAGGGGACCGGCCATCTGGAGATCCGGCTTACTGTTTCCTTTTTCAATTTCCAACCCATTTTATTCCATACTTCCCAAAATTCACAAACACATTTTGTCATAAACCACCCACCAAAATTTACCTTCCTAAACCACATCATTCCTTCACTATAAATGCACATCCTCATCATAAATGCCCATTCACATCATCCACTCAAACATGTCTTCCTCCAACTACCCAAAATCAAAACCCTCAAGAGTTGCCAAAATCTCGGTGAGACCAATTTGGAGACGAAAACTTGACACATGCCATAACTCCAATTCCACATGTGATGTTGCTCAAAGTCAACCTAAGCCTAAACCTCATACTCTCACTCCCACAAATACACCCTTATCACACCCATGTGAAGAACAAGAACAATCCCAAAACAATAACCCAAATCTCATTCACATCACCCCACATCTCCCTCAATCCATCAATGTACCATCATCACCCACTCATAACTACCCAAGCTCACAAGTGTCTCCACCACCAAGAGTGTCTCCACCACTCCCTACCATCAACCATACTCCACCATCATCACCCACCAATGAACACTTGAAGTTCGTTGACGAACTCAAAGAAGCCCATGAGCTAAATGCTCTTCTTGCCCTACATCTTACTCAAAGCAATCTTGACCAACCTTCATCGAGTTCTCCACCATCACCACACAACAAGAGTCACATTGAGAAACATGTCAACAATTGTCCTTGTTGCATCTTTCTCCAACAACAAACCATTGCTCTTAATGAGCACTTCACATGGATTGAGTATCTTCTCACAAGACCTCATCCAACATCCACTCTTGAGCAACGTCAAAACCTTCACCCATCATGGTCCGCTCCAAACTTACCACCTCCAAACTCTACACCTCAAATGTCTCCACCATCACCATCTCCAACCTCCACACACCCAAACATATACCTTCACTAATCCCAATTACTCATCCTCTCACTAGTTTTCATTTCAAAAACCACCTCCATCATCAAGCAAGTCAAATGGATTTCTTAGGCAAATTAGAATTCTATTACTAATGTATGCTTTAAGCACTATGTATGTTGTAACAATGATTATGTTTGTCACATAATCATTTTAAATTAATGAATGTTTGTGTCTTCCTTTCTGATGCGTGGTTTTGCAACCTTACAACAGGTTTTACCTCTCGAGGGATCTCAAGAGGCTTACAACCCCACCAGGCAGTGTACCTGACCGATGTAGTATAGTGTAGTGGTAAGTACGGGGATTGATCGTTCTCCACAGGGAATAGTGTTCGTTAGGTATGAAAAACTACTCTAATTAGGTCTAAGGGTGAAGGAAGATTTTTTTTTTTTTTTTGTATTTTTATATTTTTATGAAAGCAAGTAAAATCTCGGGTTTTTGAAAGAGTGGGCGGAATTAGTTGCTAGTCAACTAACCCAAATAACTACAAATGCAAGTAAAATAAAATGACGAAAATGAAAAGGTTGGTAAAACTTATATGGAGAGAAATGTGTTTACTTAGATTTCCTTACTCCCTAACTATCTTTTACCGGTTGATTAGTGTGTATTAATTGCGTGGATGACGGGTGTATTCCTTAATACCAATCGTGGGGTGGCGTACGTACTTCCCCAACTCTATGAACTCCTACTTCACTCCTATGTCGAGCCGGCTAAGAAGCTCCTAACATGGGATCACTAGAATTCGCTCATGCATTAAATACAACCATAAAAACCTTAGTACGCATTGGTTCATGTTTCTTAAGACGTTCAAGCAAGTTACCGAATAGGAAGTTAGCCAGTTTTCTTAAGCCTAACATCGATGAAAAATCATCCAATACAACTAATAACACACTAATAACCAATAATCAATAGCTAGGTTTCATTAGATCTAAGCAAACACAAGATAAATCTAGCCTAGCATGTTAATCAAAAGACAAGAACAAGATGTAATCAAACAACACATAGACATATTGAATGATTAAATAATCATTTATCTTCAATTAAACATGGAAGATCCAAGGGTATGAAAACCCTTAAAAAATGGCAGAAATTCGTCTTAGGGTTTCTCCTCCAAAGTTACACACAATAAGTTCCACACCAAGGACAAAAAATTGCAAAACTATATATAGAGTTTAAGGGCTGACGGCGTCACGTTATAGATCCTGACGCCGTCACCTCGCCGCTTTTAGGGTTCCCGGATGGCCTTCCTGACGCCGTCCCTCTTTAGACCTCCAAAATCCGTTCTGGCTTATCAAGGCTTGACGCCGTCAGATTATGGCTTGACGCCGTCCCTCTTTAAATTAAGCCGTGACGACCTTGATCACTTCAAAGGGTGACGCCGTCAGATTTTTCATGCAAAATTCTCTGGCTTATTGATGCGTGTGATGTGTCGTTGCGGTTTAGCAGTTTTAATGCCTACTCAAGTTTTAAATTTATATTTAGCCGACTTATCAATAACACACACACTTAACGAGCAGTGTACCCGGTCAGTATGAATATAATGGTAAGTAGAGTGTCGATCACTAAGAGTGGAACGTATTATCTAGTTATTCTAATCAGTATTTTAATATATTAAGTTAGCTATACAATCTAATCTAACGCAAGGGGGTTCAGCCTAAGAGACTGGCACGATTTGTTTGCAATTAAATAATAAACTAAACCAATAGGCACGAATCAGCAAGTAGCACACACGTACACAGATAAATACTCGAGACAATAAGAGGGCTGTCCTTATGATAAGTAGTTTGTCACTTGTTTTATTGCTAGTGTTATATGAAGTGTATAGTTCGATGCAACGCACCGAGATTAAGTCCTTTCTCGTTGGTTCTAATCTTATCGGCGAGTAAACCCTTAATGATTACTTATGACTATCCTATTTATCTTTCTCCTACTTTTCTACAGACCATAGAATGCATAGGCATCTAATAAACAGGCGAGGGCAGAGGCATGGCGACCCGATCAACGCTCAGCTAGCCACAGAGGTTATCAATGCACTAATAAAAGTCACCAATGACATCAACATATAAACTTTAATTAATGAGAAAGTAGTTTTAAGGGAGTGCAACCTTTCCGTTGTCACGTTACACAAGCCACCAATCTTGATGAATTAAAGTTTACTAACACAATAAAACAAAACTACTTAATGAATTAAACACATGCAGCACCTTCTTACAGCTCTTGTATCTTTGATTTGGGTGTGTCTTGTGCTGCTACCTTGACTGAATTCGTCCTAGGTTTCTGGTCTTCGGTCACGTATATAAAATATGTCACTCCGAATTCGTCTGGTCTTGGGGTATTTATAGTTTCTGTCTGAGGGTAAGATGCGGCGCATCTAGTAAGTAGATGCGGCGCATGTACTTAACTTCGCGTGGGGTCCAAGATTATAATATTCAGGAATATTCGTACACCGCCAGAAGATGCGGCGTATCTTTATCTTTGGATGCGGCGCATGTCCTCTTGTATCTTGGATAGTATCTGGTGAAATATTGATAGTGATGCGCCGTATGTAATAGGTGAGATGCGGCGCATCTGGAGCAGAACAAGTTGGTTATTCTTCGTTGACCAAAGTTTCATATGCGGCGCATGGGATAAATCCATGCGGCGCATTCTTCAAAGTCAGGCAGTGGTCTTCATTCTCTTCATTCCAACAACCAATTCCAATCTTGATCATTTTACTCCGTTTTTAGTCCATAATCGCTAAGTTTCACCAAATGCTTGTTTTCAACTGAGAATTACAAAAGTAAACGATTAAGTATCAATCCTCATACATAATATAGTAAAACAAGTCAAATTAATAGGATAAATGATGGTAATAAAATGTACTTATTTGAGTTCATCAAATATCCCCCCACTTGAACTTTACTTGTCCCCAAGTAAACCTTAGAATTAATCTTATGAAAATGTATCCTAAAAGATATTAGGATTTATTTTTATATTTAAGCATGTATTCATTTTTGTCATAATCACACAACTAAACACTTAACGAATTAGAAGTAAAATAAAATATTTCGATAAAAGCAAATCTAATCGTTTAACTGTCCAGTCGCGACGAATATTCTATCATAAGCTTGGCAAGTATACACATCTCCACCACTAAAGCTAAGGAATAACAAGTCTAAAGCGGTAAAAAGGGTTTTTTAGGCTTAAGGGTTAATTACTCTTAATCACTATCGATCTCAAATTCCAGAAAAGGCGACAAAATCACAAATACATGATCGAATCCACGAACACGATACTTGCAATTGCTCAAATCCTTAACTCGAATAGGCTAAAGATAGGTCCAAACTTCACCAATAATAATATATCAAAAAGGACGACAAAATCATAAATACATAGCCGAATCCACGACTACGATACTTAAGATTGCTCAAATCCCTAATCTCAATAAATCAAAGGTTTGGTTGGATAAAGAATAATATAGGGCATGGATATATTTTGGGATATAAATTGTTGTAAAATGAAAAATAAACAAAACAAATAAATTAAAATCCTAAGTGTGGTTAATCACTATCCCAACCATCTCATAAATAAGACTCATATCATTGAATAACTCACGCTTTAACACTTGAAACACACGCTTTTGGTAGACACGAATTATACTCAACAAGATCTTAATCAAACAATAAACCTTAGTTGACGTTCCCATAACTGCCAACTCCCATTCAATCCATAAATATATAGTACAACAAATAGTGGTGATATCGACCACTTACATAACTTTACATCGTTGGTTTAAACATCCAACTCTTTCTTTTTCTTTTTCTTTTCTATTTTTTTTCGATTTTTTTTTTTTTTTTTTTTTTTTCAACATAAACATAAACATAGATGTGTAAAATTTTACCACATCACTATAATGATAATTCTGGATAATTTTTCCATATTTTTCATAACTTTAGAAATAACGGTAATAGTGAAAGTAGTAAACACACGAAAAAAATAAACTCAAAAATATACAATATTTACTTTCACTCCAACTGCATTGTGCAATTTCCCGACCTAACCATAGATAATGAATTACGCACGCGAACACAGGTAATGTAAGGAAACACACTTTGCCTATAGCAATTAACCAACCACGGATTCTAATCTACAGGGTAGGCTAAGGTGTAAGGGTGTAACGAAACATTTTAAACATAGGTGTAAGAAACGAAAGGAATGGCTCTGAGTGTTTTTCTAGGGGTATCTTACTCTAAAAATGAGAGTAACAAAAGGGTTTATACGGGGGTTAACTAACCAGTGTAGTTAGCTAATAACACATAACATATAAGGCTATTTGGGTGTAATCCTAGAAATTTACCAATTTAGACAAGTCATTCCAATTATATAAATAATACTTATTATGGTGGTCTCGAATAGTATACAAGCTAAGTTCTAAAGTTTACAAGTCACCGGCACACTCATAGATTTGTGAATTTTGAAAAAATCACAATTTTTGAAAATGACGTCATGTGTGCAGCTATGCAACTTAGACTTTAACAAAAACATGCTAAAAATTTTAAATTTTGATATATTAAGCACATTTTAAGCATATTTTGAAAAGTTTAGGACAAGTAAGTGTTAAGTGTTCTAATTCTCCAATCCCCCCACTTAAGTTAAACAACGTCCTCGTTGTTTGTATGAAAGGTTAAAAACTGGAAAATAAAAGAATTAGAACAGAAAAACTCCCCTGAGATTTGCTCGGTATGATCCTCCATTAGTATTAGAGCAAAAATCATCTTTCTTGTGGATTAGAATGTTTAAGCTTCATATTTGATGTATCCACAGGAAATGCAGGAATCTATAATACCACCAAGGCTTCAAAACACACCTAAGGTAAGAAAGGTTCAAACTTGCATAACACATTAGTAGTTAGGTAAAAATAAAACATAAAAATTAAAAATTAAAATCATCAGGTCAGTCGATGCGCCGTATCTTATGGAAAAAGATACGCCGTATCGAGCCTGGAATAAATACGGATCAGAATAAAAGATGCGCCGCATCCTTAACCAGGGATGCGCCGCATTTAAAATAAACTGATAAAAAGTTTTTAATTCGGAAAATAAAATATGCGGAAAATAAAATAAATAAAGATATGACCATTTGCAGGAGATGCGTCGCATCTCAGGATTGAGATGCGCCGTATCCTCGGCGGCCTGACTGACTCGACACAAACAGAAAATTAAAAGATAAATCCGGGTTGTCTCCCGGTAAGCACTTGTCTTTATTCCAGAGTCTTCAAGTTAGACTCACGTTCAGCTCTTTAATATCGATCATTGATCCCCTTGTTGTTACGTAGGATCCATTTAGCAACTAATTCGTCACGTATATATTCAGGTCCCAAATGCAACACTCCGTAGTAGAATCCTTCCATTATTTGATATGGGTACTCAATCCCTCTCTTATTGTCATCATCACTAATAAAAAGGAATGGAGAAAATTTGTAGCAGATCCTACTAGTAGCATGTTTAAATCCAGGATGAGTTCGGGGCATCATATAAGTGATAATGTCGCTTCCACATTGAAAGGTGATCTTTCCTTCAAATCGTTTTGCATTAATAGTGATCTCCCTACAAAATGGTTTTCCAACAATCACGTCACCCATATTGCTGTCACAATAGGCATTCATGTATTCAACAACGGCGAACTCAGTTACAATAGTAAAGCGTCCCACGAAGATCGGGACATTAATGAAGGCACCAACAACATTCTTTCCCTTATACCCCACTTTATTTCTCATAATGGAATTGTAAAACCTTCTTGACATGACATTGATTGGTAAAATAGGAAAGAAATTGGCGTCAATACACTTGTACCCAATCATGCATGTGAATTGCAAATTGTAAGCACAATCGGCGTGGATCCTTCTACCATAATCCCAAGAACCATCATATCCCTCAAATTCATCGTAATTCCTAGTATTAATAGCGTTGACCTTTGGACTATCCAGAATTTCTCCATCTTCCAGCTCAGATTCCGCATCATCCATGAACAGGTCATTGGATTCTAATGGTCCATTAAGGTCATTAAGTTCAATGTAGTCCCCATTGTAACGTTCGGGTGATTTTTCATGCACTAATACTCCATTCATAAAATTGGCTTCGAAGTCGAAGTCAATCAGTTCTCCGAATTCTTCCATTATCCTTCTGAAATAATCACGAAAAGCATCAGTAGGATTTGTTCGCTAGAAGAGAAATTAATGAATTCAGAAACCGATAAAAATAGCTGATATCTGCAGACAATGCGCCGTATCCAAAAAGTTGGATACGCCGTATCTTATAATCGTTAAAATTAATCAGACTTTATTCAGAAAATAGATACGCCGCTTTAGAAATTAGAATGCGCCGTATCTGTTTTAATTATCAAAAATCGATATACTTATTAAGATTAAATGCGTCGTATTAACAAAAGTTAATGCGCCGTATCTTCGTTACGTTTCAAAATATAAGATTTTTGATTCAGAAGATGCGCCGTATCGATAAAAATCGATACGCCGTATCTGTTTAATAATTCGAAAACTGTTTTTAATTAAAATAATAGATACGCCGTATCTGCTGAAGCAGATGCGTCGTATGGCGTTAACGTTTAGAAAAAAATTTTATCAAAAACAGATACGCCGTATCTTGGGGATAAGATGCGTCGTATCGAATTAATTAAACGCGTTGTATTTTATAAAAATTGAACGCAATACGCCGTATCTGAAAAATCAGATGCGCCGTATCGTTCGATTTAGCTCAGTACAACGATAGCAGAACACACAAAATACGAAAAATAAAAACAATTAAAAACACACGAAAATAAACACAAATAAAAGCAAACAAATAACACACAAAAACATAAAATATGCAAAATATTACAATGAATGCAAATTAATCTAATACACAACAAAATTAGCGGTTAGATAAAAAAATTAAAAACCTAATTAAAATACTAATCAAATTAACAGATAATAACAATTCACTCCCCGGCAGCGGCGCCAAAAACTTGATGCGTGCGATGTGTCGTTGCGGTTTAGCAGTTTTAATGCCTACTCAAGTTTTAAATTTATATTTAGCCAACTTATCAATAACACACACACTTAACGAGCAGTGTACCCGGTCAGTATGAATATAATGGTAAGTAGAGTGTCGATCACTAAGAGTGGAACGTATTATCTAGTTATTCTAATCAGTATTTTAATATATTAAGTTAGCTATACAATCTAATCTAACGCAAGGGGGTTCAGCCTAAGAGACTGGCACGATTTGTTTGCAATTAAATAATAAACTAAACCAATAGGCACGAATCAGCAAGTAGCACACACGTACACAGATAAATACTCGAGACAATAAGAGGGCTGTCCTTATGATAAGTAGTTTGTCACTTGTTTTATTGCTAGTGTTATATGAAGTGTATAGTTCGATGCAACGCACCGAGATTAAGTCCTTTCTCGTTGGTTCTAATCTTATCGGCGAGTAAACCCTTAATGATTACTTATGACTATCCTATTTATCTTTCTCCTACTTTTCTACAGACCATAGAATGCATAGGCATCTAATAAACAGGCGAGGGCAGAGGCATGGCGACCCGATCAACGCTCAGCTAGCCACAGAGGTTATCAATGCACTAATAAAAGTCACCAATGACATCAACATATAAACTTTAATTAATGAGAAAGCAGTTTTAAGGGAGTGCAACCTTTCCGTTGTCACGTTACACAAGCCACCAATCTTGATGAATTAAAGTTTACTAACACAATAAAACAAAACTACTTAATGAATTAAACACATGCAGCACCTTCTTACAGCTCTTGTATCTTTGATTTGGGTGTGTCTTGTGCTGCTACCTTGACTGAATTCGTCCTAGGTTTCTGGTCTTCGGTCACGTATATAAAATATGTCACTCCGAATTCGTCTGGTCTTGGGGTATTTATAGTTTCTGTCTGAGGGTAAGATGCGGCGCATCTAGTAAGTAGATGCGGCGCATGTACTTAACTTCGCGTGGGGTCCAAGATTATAATATTCAGGAATATTCGTACACCGCCAGAAGATGCGGCGTATCTTTATCTTTGGATGCGGCGCATGTCCTCTTGTATCTTGGATAGTATCTGGTGAAATATTGATAGTGATGCGCCGTATGTAATAGGTGAGATGCGGCGCATCTGGAGCAGAACAAGTTGGTTATTCTTCGTTGACCAAAGTTTCATATGCGGCGCATGGGATAAATCCATGCGGCGCATTCTTCAAAGTCAGGCAGTGGTCTTCATTTTCTTCATTCCAACAACCAATTCCAATCTTGATCATTTTACTCCGTTTTTAGTCCATAATCGCTAAGTTTCACCAAATGCTTGTTTTTAACAGAGAATTACAAAAGTAAATGATTAAGTATCAATCCTCATACATAATATAGTAAAACAAGTCAAATTAATAGGATAAATGATGGTAATAAAATGTACTTATTTGAGTTCATCACTTATCATGAGTAATTTTCATATCCACTTCTTTTGCCAAGCCATGACGCCGTCCAGGGCAATCCCTGACGCCGTCAAAGGTACTTTCCAGCATAATTTTGAGACTTTGTCGTTTTCTTCACTTTTATGCTCCAAAAACGTCCAAAATGCTTCCTTTTCCATATTTCTTCTCAAAAGTACCTAAAATGACAAAAGGAACGATTTAGGGCAATATTTGATCAAATAAATACGATTTAGGGCTTAAATGACCCTCTAAAAGCGGTACACTTTTCGCTTCATCAAATACCCTTACACTTGAGATTTGCTTGTCCTCAAGCAAATGCGCTTTTATTCTAATCAAAATACAAGTTAGGGGTCATTTAACGCTAATATAAAAGTAATTTCAACAATTAGTCGTTCCACTTTAATCATAATAAGCACGGAGATTACAAACTAGCACCTCACAAGTAGTGTTTAGATACTCACATCTCTCAAGTGTCATCAAAATAAATCTCATAAATGAAAACGGATAATATCTCTCACTACCTGTCATAGCAAATAGATTACCATAGGCTTGGGAAAGGATCGAAAACCTCCTCCACTAGGCGTAAGCACCTAAGATAAACTATCAAAGAGGGCTTTTAAATGGGTTATAACGTTAGGTGTAGGGATATGATAAACACGGTTTTGTTGGATGAGGGATATTTTACTGGTGGCGAGTTAAAGATCTTGATTAATTACATGTACTATACAATGTTGCTAAGCCAAGACTCGACTCAATCTTAAGCTAAAAAAAATAACAAAAACATAAAATAAACATAAAATGAAACGGGATGGTAGTCCGTATGTTTTTTCTTTTTTTTTTTTCTTTTTTTTTTTTTTTTTTTTTTTGCATACACTCTTGCCCTACCATCCAAAATAATACATCATAGGGGCGTTGCATTCCCCTTACACTTGAACTTTTACATAACTTTACAAATAACTATTCTAATGACTCGAATTAAGATAATTGAAAAACTTGGAGTACTTTTAAAATATTTAGCACATATGGGGGTAATAAATGATGTTCTTCCCCATTACTCCATTACACTAGTACTTTACCCATGAGTCCCAATCGTCCCAAAACAATATGTACAAGGATATGACTCGACTTAGCAACCATGTAATCAATTAGATAATTAACTTGGGTTTAAACAAATGTTGTCACAATAATGCACTAAAAATGAGTGCATACAAGGTAGGCTAAGGCGATTTGGGTGTACATTTAAGTGGGGTGTAACAAATTCTTCCTTTAAGTAAAATTCTTAAAGGTCGAAACAAAAAGATAGGCTCTGAGGGTGTACTAGGGGTATCGTGTACTAAAAATGAGTACAACGCAAAGGGTGTGGGAGAATCACTTGACCAATGTAGCCAAAGTAATTATAACAAAAACACAGGTGTAAAACAATGGGTTAATCCTAATGCCTCTTATCATGTAGTAAATCTAACTACACGAATGTAGTCTCACTTGTGGCCTCGGAATGGTCCTAACGCAAGTTCTAGAATCTAAGTGCTACCGGTACACACATCATAGCATAAATGCTTTTCCTACCAATTCTAGGGGCGAACCTCACATATTTGGGGGTGGAAAATTTTTTTAGTGGTACGGTTTTTTGTGCTAGTCATATAACTCCTATCCGTGAGACGCTCATTAAGATCAAAGTTTCACTCCTAAATGTTGTAAAAAAATTTAAATTTGGCACTAAAATTGCCCTAACAGGTATTTATCTCAGTTTTATTACACATCTACTATTAAACAAACAAAAATCAAGTGCAATTGCATTTTCTAAAGTATCGTACTTTTACCCCCCCCCCCCTTACACTTAAGATGAACATTGTCCCCAATGTTCAAATAACAAATGTAAAAGTAAATAAGGTAAAAGAATGAAATCAAATACTCCCCTGATTCGCTCGGTGGATGAAGAGGTATCATGGTTAAATCTTCTTCCAAAGTAATGTTGAAGCTCCATGACTAATGCATCGCCAAAAGCTTGATCCAACAAACATTTCCTTGTCCAAAATAACCTGTTAAGCCTGAGAAAACAAACACGAAAACCTGCATAACATCGGCGGGATAAACTCTATGTATAAGGATATAATGCTTGTGGAATGATAATTTTGCAGATTCCTGGAGATTATAAGTTAGAGATTTAATAAAACTTTTTATGAAAACAAAACTTTCAAAAATTTTCAGAAAATTAAACCTGACGCCGTCAGGTTGTAAATCCTGACGCCGTCAGAAATGATCTGACAGAATTCTCATGTTAAGTTTCCGGAAAAATTTTGGAAAAACCTATACCTTACTTCCTGGAATTCCTGCAAAACATCATTATGACTCGATACAAGCATTTGACTCAAACAAATACTAATATGTATGTTAATTTATTATTATTATTACGATTCATGTTCATTTGTGTTCTTATAAACCGATTTAGATTTCCCTTACACTTAACTTTTGCAAAATACCTTTATATGTAGTTAAGACGAAGTTAAAAACAAAATAAAGCATTTTCACAATTTAGTTTTGAACATGAATCAATAATAATAAAAATTAAACACACATACGGAAACAAATAAAATCAAACAAACAAACAAATAAACACACAAAGCAAATAAAGCTTGGGTTGCCTCCCAAGAAGCGCTTTTCTTTATTAACGAGTCTTGTAGCTAGACTCAAAGTCACCGTACATTACGTGACTCCATCATTAGTCACGGTTCCTAGGTCATTCTCCTTTCCGGTTTTATACTCCGGTCCTAATTTCAAACAATCCTTATAGAAACCGGATATCCTTCCCATAACATAGTCTACTCCTTTATTTCTATCCTCATCATTCCTATAGTAGACCGCTTGCTTAAGCTCCTTCTCAACATTTGACAAGTGTTGGAATTGTTCTATCTTGTATGGCATTTGGTAGTTTACCTCATCGGTCTCATCCTTAAATCTAACTATCCCTAAGGAAGGTTCATAAGTCATTCTAGAGACCTCAACAAATGGTTTTCCAAAAACCACTTGAGTTAAGGATGCATCGACTATTGGGCGGATATCTTCTACAATTACAAAGTTGGTGACATAGGTGAAGTTTCCTACATAAACCGGTAATCCCTTAACTCTTCCCGTGAAGTTACTCATCCACCCCTTGTCAGGGAACATCCTATACCCAAGTTGATTTTTCATTATCAAGTTGTAGTGGGCTCTAGTCATGATGTTTATGGGTGATCTAAGGTCGATGTAGGCTTTCCACACATGTAAATGTCCGATGTTGCATGGTATGTTGAGATTAGAAGGGTCGCCTATTTTTATAATTGGTCTACCTAGGAAGTATGGTGTCTCGGGGTCATCGAATAAGTCTGTATGATATGCGCACTCTTCCTTAGTGGGTAGCCTATTGAAGTAGTCCTCATCATCATCTACTTCTTCAATCTCACTTTTCCTAACTTCATTATCAACCTCGACTTTCTTAACCTCATCCTCAGGTTCACTATTATCCTCATTCCTATCAATCGGTTTGATAGTGACAATGTTGACGAAGTGGACATGTTTGGATGAAGAGGGGTCTTTTACTTGGGGTCCGCTATTTGTGTTCCTAGCGTCCTTATGTGGAGGTGATAGCACTTGGTTATTAAGGGCTTTCAATAAGTTGTCAATTTTATTGGTCATCTCCATTTGTTGTTGATTGAATTCAGATTCAAACTTAGCTATCCGAGCTTCTTGAGATGCCATAAATTGGGACATCAATCCTTCAAAGTTATTGGTACTACCATTGCCGAAAGGATTGTTGTTGAAAGCATGGTTCGAGTTGGAACCGTTGGATTGGAAACGATTAGGTGGGTTGGAAGAATTGGATTGTTGTGCGTTTTGGTTTTGCTTCCACCTAAGGTTTGGGTGATTTTTCCACGAGGGGTTGTATGAATCACCGTAGGGGTTTGGCTCAGGTTGGAAAGTGTACCACTTGTCTCCCGCTCCGTCGGTACGCGAGGATGCGTAGTCCGTAAAAGCTTGTTTGGGGAGTTCCATGCAATCACGAGTGTCGTGGGGACCACTACATAACTCACATGAAGAAGTGATTTTGTTCACTTGGCCTGAAGGTTTAGGAGCTTCGTAGGATTTCATAGGAAACTTGACTTGGTCTTCAAGTTCTATGATCCTACGGTCGGAAGTGCTTGAATTGTTCGAAGGCAAAGATATTGCCTTGACCGTTTTATTCAAATCACGGGGATCACTCCAACTTTCGTTGTCATAAAGAGCAAGATCTTCTAGGAGAGCCCATGATTGTTCCGCACTTAGATCACGTAGCTTACCACCAGCCGCTTGGTCAATGGTTTGCCTCGTGGAGAGATTGATATGGTCATAGAAGATTTGGACTTGGAGCCAAAGTTCTATGCCATGGTGAGGGACTTTTCGGAGTAAGTCCTTGAATCGAGTCCATGCCTCGTAGAGGGTTTCGCCTTGACGTTGTTGGAACATCAAGATATCATTCCTTAGCTTGGTAGTTCTTCCCGGTGGGAAAAACTGAGCAAGGAAACGAGCGGTGAGATCATCCCAAGAGGTGATGGATCCTGCGGGTAGACGCTCTAGCCACTGACTAGCTTGGTCCCGCAGAGAGAATTGAAAGAGACGCAGTCGGGTCGTCTCTCGAGTGGCAACATCAAGGTCTATAGAATCAACGATTTTGAGAAAGTCCTTGAGATGTTGATTAGGATCTTCGGAACGAAGTCCATGGAATGCGCATCCGCTTTGCACCAACCGGATGGTGTCGGATCGCAAGGGTGTGACATTGGCTCCTTGAGTGAGCTCAATGGTGTTTCGATAGCCATGGTGGCTAGGACGGGAGTAGTCTCCTAAGGTACGGGCTCTAGGAGGTGGTGGTGGTTGTTGGGATCAAGGATATTACCACCTTCCATGATGTCGGATGGTAATGGTTACGAACAAAGAAACGAAGAAAAAAGATAGACTAAAGAAAACCTAGAAAAATAAAATAAAAATCTCACTAGAAAGGAATCTAGTGAGTAGACCTAATAAAATAAAAATTCAACCTAAACAATAACTATTCCCCGGCAGCGGCGCCAAAAACTTGATGCGTGGTTTTGCAACCTTACAACAGGTTTTACCTCTCGAGGGATCTCAAGAGGCTTACAACCCCACCAGGCAGTGTACCTGACCGATGTAGTATAGTGTAGTGGTAAGTACGGGGGATTGATCGTTCTCCACAGGGAATAGTGTTCGTTAGGTATGAAAAACTACTCTAATTAGGTCTAAGGGTGAAGGAAGATTTTTTTTTTTTTTGTATTTTTATATTTTTATGAAAGCAAGTAAAATCTCGGGTTTGAAAGAGTGGGCGGAATTAGTTGCTAGTCAACTAACCCAAATAACTACAAATGCAAGTAAAATAAAATGACGAAAATGAAAAGGTTGGTAAAACTTATATGGAGAGAAATGTGTTTACTTAGATTTCCTTACTCCCTAACTATCTTTTACCGGTTGATTAGTGTGTATTAATTGCGTGGATGACGGGTGTATTCCTTAATACCAATCGTGGGGTGGCGTACGTACTTCCCCAACTCTATGAACTCCTACTTCACTCCTATGTCGAGCCGGCTAAGAAGCTCCTAACATGGGATCACTAGAATTCGCTCATGCATTAAATACAACCATAAAAACCTTAGTACGCATTGGTTCATGTTTCTTAAGACGTTCAAGCAAGTTACCGAATAGGAAGTTAGCCAGTTTTCTTAAGCCTAACATCGATGAACAATCATCCAATACAACTAATAACACACTAATAACCAATAATCAATAGCTAGGTTTCATTAGATCTAAGCAAACACAAGATAAATCTAGCCTAGCATGTTAATCAAAAGACAAGAACAAGATGTAATCAAACAACACATAGACATATTGAATGATTAAATAATCACTTATCTTCAATTAAACATGGAAGATCCAAGGGTATGAAAACCCTTAAAAAATGGCAGAAATTCGTCTTAGGGTTTCTCCTCCAAAGTTACACACAATAAGTTCCACACCAATGACAAAAAATTGCAAAACTATATATAGAGTTTAAGGGCTGACGGCGTCACGTTATGGATCCTGACGCCGTCACCTCGCCGCTTTTAGGGTTCCCGGATGGCCTTCCTGACGCCGTCCCTCTTTAGACCTCCAAAATCCGTTCTGGCTTATCAAAGCTTGACGCCGTCAGATTATGGCTTGACGCCGTCCCTCTTTAATTTAAGCCGTGACGACCTTGATCACATTAAAGGGTGACGCCGTCAGATTTTTCATGCAAAATTCTCTGGCTTATCATGAGTAATTTTCATATCCACTTCTTTTGCCAAGCCATGACGCCGTCTGGACCAATTCCTGACGCCGTCAAAGGTACTTTCCAGCATAATTTTGAGACTTTGTCGTTTTCTTCACTTTTATGCTCCAAAAACGTCCAAAATGCTTCCTTTTCCATATTTCTTCTCAAAAGTACCTAAAATGACAAAAGGAACGATTTAGGGCAATATTTGATCAAATAAATACGATTTAGGGCTTAAATGACCCCCTAAAAGCGGTACACTTTTCGCTTCATCACTTTCCTATATATGTTTGCTATGAATGTGTTGTTTCTTTTCTTGTTTAATTAAGATATATGCTTATCACATGTTTACAATATGATCTTAGTAGTTTACATATAACCATTACTCTTTTTAATATGTTCTTGCTACTATTTAATCATTCTTAATATCCATGATCCAAATGGAACTTGCTGCAAAAACACCCTAAAAATGACCTTTTTCTGGAAATTTTTCAAATTTGGTCGCCTGGGAAATCACCAGATGGGCGGCCCCCTTAATTCCTTAGGCGGTCCCCTTAATTTTTAAGGGGGCCGCCCAACAATTAAGGGGACCGGCCATCTGGACAGTAAAATTTACTGTTTCCTTTTGCATCTTGTGACCACTTTTACCTAGCCCCAGCTACCATTACCCTTAATGCACGAACTGAACTTGGAATATTACCACAAAATCTTCACAATTTGCCTAAATCAACCACATTTTCACAATATAAATACCCTCCTTACAATTACCTTTCACTTCATCAACCATCACCTTCATCAAACACCCATTTTCATCCACCATGTTGTCACCAAAAACCTCCATCTCTAAGACTCCAAGGAAGCAAAGACTTGTCATCATACCACCAAAACAACTCTTCATTGACCTCACCCAAGATGACATCAAAACTCCATCACCACCACCTCAAAATTCATCCCCAAGTGCACCTAATGCACCATCAAAAACACCCTCTACCCATGGAGCTTCATCTTCCTCCATTCCATCCACTTCATCCATCAATGACTACATCCACACTCACCTAACATCATCACCAAGAACATCATCACCACCATCCACTCAAGAACCTCCATCCACTCAACTTGCCATTTCCTTATCACCCATTACACCACTTGATTCTCATTTTTCACCTCCACCAAACCCACAACCATTTTTTCCCATACCTTGGCCACTACTTGAAACCCATGGTGACACTTGTCTTTGTTGCATCCATAACCGGACCATAATCTTTGGTCTTAGAGATGAGATATTCTATAGGTTTTCATCACTTGAAAACATACTTACCAACCAACCTCCACCACCACCACCTCCATTGTCACCCAAGTAAGCACATGCAATGCTTACTCAAAAATAATTTTTCCACCCATTTTGTAAGCAAGCTCCATGGAAGATTATGTTGTCTAGGATGATTATGTAGTTGGAATTATTAGCTAGTGTAGGAATGCTTGTACTCATGTATGGTTGTGTAATTATACACAACATTTATTTTTATGAATGTCTTTATTTTCATGCATGCTCATTATTTGTGCTATATATATGCTTGTGCTTCTAACATTTTTCTCGCAAGCGTTCCATAGCTCGTTTCCTTGGTGCCCCCAAACGAGGGGGAGTACACATCAAGGGGGAGTTCTCGTCCCGACAAATTAGATCCTTAAACTTGTCGGCTTAACCTTTTTGATTCTACAAAAAGGGGGAGAAATAGATGTAAACTCACTAAATACTTGTCTAAAAACTAATTTTTAGATTTAATGAGTTTAGATTTTGTAATCATCAAAAAGGGGGAGATTGTTGATATAAATAATGCCTAAACACGTTATTAATATTTTTCGATATCTCTACGTTTTGATAATCACAAAATGTAAAATCATTAATCGGAAAATTATGACGTAAACAAGTATTTAGTTGTAAATATCTATTTCTACAACTCAAATCACTTAAGGTATAAATAAACTAATGCCTAATGCATTATATGATCAAAGGAACATTTTCTTAATAACTAGATTTTTTATAAAACATCAAAAACATTTTATATATTTTTGAAAAACATTTTTGGTATTAAATAAAAATGTTTAATCTTTTATAAAAATATGAATTCAAATTTTTAACCAAAATCAGTTAAAATGTTCCAGAAAAACCTTCCCCACAAAAGGACAAAATTGGCCAACGTTCAGTAGGGGCGGCCCCCTTAATTTTGCTAGGCGGCCCCCTTAATAATTAAGGGGACCGCCCCCTATTTAAGGGGACCGCCCCCGCTCCAGTAGGCCTCCAGCTGTCCAGTTTTTCTCCTATAAATACCAGCCTTCTCCTGGATTTTTACTCACCTTTTGCACCCCAAAACTTTCTGTTTCAAATCTTGTAAATACTTTCCAAAATCCTTTGATCATATAATCTTAAGCTTTGGTTTCCAAGTGATCCAAGCTTCCTTCTTTCAAGTGCAAAAGAAGAATACTTCTATCAATCAAGATTAGAAGTATTACAACTTAGTATCATCTTGTTACTTAAGTTGTTAGTTTAACAAAGTTTGTAAATCATTCATTCATTTGTGTAAGGTGTGTATAGTAGATTAGTGTTGTATGTAAGTAGTGAAGAAGTTGTATAAGTAGTTGTGGTATAGAAGTTGTGAAGACATAGTGTAGAAGTTGTGAAGCCACGGAGTAGAAGTCGTGAATCCGTTGTGTAGAAGTTGTGAAGCCGTAGCTTTGAAGTCGTGAAGTCCTAGTGTAGAAGTTGTGAAGCCGTAGCTTTGAAGTCGTGAAGTCCTAGTGTTGAAGTCGTGAAGCCGTAGCATAAGAGGTTGTGTAGCGGTCGTGTTGAAGCCTTGAAGTCCTAGTCGTGAAGCTCTAGTGTTGAAGTCGTGAAGCCGTAGCATAGAGGTTGTGTAGCGGTCGTGTTGAAGTCGTGAAGTCTTAGTCATGAAGACATAGTGTTGAAGTCGTGAAGCCATAGCATAGAGGTTGTGTAGCGGTCGTGTTGAAGTCGTGAAGCAGTCGTGAAGTCGTTGTGAAGTAGTCGTGAATAAGTCGTGAAGAAGTTGTGTTGTGAAGTTGTGAGATTGGTTCTAGCTACGATTAGAACTCGACATTTAGCTTTGTGTCGTTAAGCCGGTGTAAGCCAAAGTCGTGTAAGGTTTTCTCCGCCATAAGGGAGCTTATTGAAGTTGTGAAGAAAACTCTCGAGCTCGGTGCTCGGGGAGTGGAGTAGGGCAAGGAAGGTGTCCTTGTAGCCGAACCACTATAAATCTCTCGTGTCCCGGTTAGATCTTTCCATACCTTATTTACTTCTTTACTTATATCGTCATTACATTCATACACATAGGATTATATAACTGCTAGTATTTATTAGAGATCGACTTCACATAAAGATCAATTTGAAAATCCATTCAAGAAACCAAAACATTTACAATCAATTTAAAAGAATACATATATAACTAATAATAAGATTTAAGTCTTAACAAACTTGAATCTAAGTTTTTAAAAGTAAACAAAGCTTTTATAATAAATTAAAAAGACGTAAAACTATTCAACCCCCCTTCTAGTTTTCCACAAAAGGGTTAGGTAAGTTTCTTCTTTTCATTTTTAGCTTTTTACTTGCTTATTTTATTCTTCGCTTATTTAAACTGCTTATTTGCTTTATCTATTGATTTATTTCTGCTTTTATATGCTTATTGTAGTTAAATATTGCCTTTCATTGCTTTTTGTTAATTTTACTTTGCATTTACTTAAAGTTTTCATAAAATCATCAAAAATCCAAAAAATTAGCATAGTCTAGTTTAGCTTAATTTAGTGCTTATTTTCTGTTCAAACTTGCTTCTTAAGTCTTAATATAGCTTATTTAACTTATGTATTTCAAATTTCAGCTTTATTTGTCCATTTTCAGTCTTAAAATTCAAATCAGTTAGGTTTAAGGGGTGTTTGGTTTAAGGTTTTACTTTTAGTCAAATCTAGTTTTGGTCACTTTTTGGTTCACAAGTCAGTTTCTACAAGTTTTGTTTAAGTCATTTCACTAGTTTAAAAGTTATTTTAAGCATTTTCATTAAGTTTGGTAGCTAATCTAGTTATTTTCAAAATTTCAATCCTTAAAATAGTTCTACACTGCCTAGTTTTGATTTCCTAGATTAAAGCTTATTTAGGTGTTCTTTTTGAGTTAATTGTAGTCTAAATAGAGTGTCTTACATGTCTTAGTTAGTGTCTTAAGTTTCTAAGTCCATTTGAGTCATTTTTCTTGTCTGTCATAAAAATCAAAAAACCAAAAATAGTCTGTCAAACTGTCTGCTTAATAGACCCTTTTTCTTAGCCTAAACCTTATTCAAATTTCTTGCAAAATACTTTTCTGTGTTCTCTGGTTGTAGATTTTAATCTGTTTTCAACTTTGGTTGTCTAGATTTTAAGTTTGCTAGCTTATTTTATTGCTTAAACAGCCCTAGTTAGCCTTTATTTTTTTAGCCTGCAGTCATATCTGTCCTAACAGCCTCCTTCTTAGATTATTTTCTGCTTATCTATAGCTTATTAGGATCTGAATTTTGGTTTACAGATAGTTCATAGTATAAGCTTCTTGTGTTTTCATTTTTAGACATTAGCTTTTAGTCCCTTAGCTTGTGCATTTGCTTAAAGTCAGGCAGTTAGGGTCTGTTTGGATTAGTTAAATCTTTATCAGCTTTTGCTCCCTCTTCAGCTTATTTGCTTATTTAGATTAGCTTATTAGTTTAAATCTGCTTATTTAGTTCACTTTTAGTTGCCTTTAGCTTGTTTCAACCTTAGATTAGTTATAGCTTGTTATCTTAGTGATTCGTTACAATTATATAGTATATATTTATAGTCCAAAGAATACAAAGGAAGTATGTATTCCCGGGTCGTTATGTCCCAACGAAGGAATGAATGGAATTTCGGTTCGAGTCGTGAAACGTGTCGTGAATTGTGATAAAAGTGAATATTTTGGAATTTAAGCTACAAATAATGAAATACGAACTAAAAACAAGTAATAAAGCTAATAAAACAAATATGTAAGGCACACGCAAGTAAAAACGTAAAGGAAACTAAAAACGAGCACGCTCGGGCTAATCCCAAGCCTAAAAAGTGAAATCTATGAAATACTAATCCTAGAAAAGCAAAACTATTTTTCCTAAGTCCTAAATGATAAAAGAAAATTTTAGAAAAAAGAAATTTATTTTTTTTACTTTTATTTTATTTATTATGATTTAAAAACTAAATTATACTAATTAAAATATTAAAAATACTAAAACTATTTAGAAAAATCTGAAACTTTGCAGGAAAATACTACAGCTGTTAGGATTTATTTTAAAGTGATGGTCATTCGTCATTGTAATAGTTTAATTAATGTGTCGTTGTTTGAGTTAGTTAAGTTAATCAATGGGCTTGGACTTAAGCTAATAGGTTATGTTTAGTGTTTAAAAGAGCCCATGTAAAAACCCACCCAAGTCCAAGCCCATCCATCTCTCAAAACTATAAATACCCTTCACCCTCCTCATTTGAGGGTGTTGCTTCTAGGGGTATTCTCACATCTTGTATCTCATTTCCTCTTCTTAATCTAATCTCTAGAAGTTACCATACATCTCTTTCTATCTTCTAATCTTCTCTTATTCTAATTCTCATATTGTTGTTGTGTGATAAAGATCAATATTAAGCATTAACAAGTGTTTTGAACAAGAATGTTGAATTTGTCTGTCCTACATGTCAAAAATGTGTCTTTTCAGCTAATCATGATGCATGTGTGGCACAATATATCAAGAAAGCAAATTTGCGTGCTAAGGCACAATCCTCTAAGACACCAAATAGAAACACACCCGTTGATAAGAAGCAAAAAGCTAAGAATTCTACCAAGTGGATCCCTACAGGACGTAGTTTTTCTCAAAATGAGACTTCCGCTGTATCTGACAAGAAAACAACTCCTAGATCCTGCCTTAGGTGGATTCCCACGGGAAAAGTTTTTAAAACAGTCGGTCTTAGATGGATTCCCACAGGAAAGATTCTTGATAGTCGCACCACAACAAGTAGTAGTGAAAATCATCAGGATAAGGATGAAGAAACCACTACATCCATTGATTGTGACCACCTTCAGAGTGATGATTCATGTGCTGCTAACACTACTATTTGTGCATATTCTTCTTTTGTGGATTTTGTGAATGCAGGAACTTGTGAAAGTGCAGATGGTTCATACAACCAATGTGGAAAAGAAGAACTCTATGCCAACATCGCATTTGGAAATCCTGGTCTTATTCCTCTCTTAACTCCACTTCTACTTGTTCATACTTAATTCTTCTTTGTGAATACATTTTTTTTAGAAAAAATCAAAATAAAAATACAAAATTTGAAAAACCAACAAAAGCAAAATATAAAAATAGAAAATTTCCAAAAAGACAAAAACAATATAAAATATAAAATTCAAAAAATATTCTTCTCCGACATGTCTCTCGTATAATCGATATTCTGTACGTACCAAGAAATGTCATTCAACAATGATACGGGCATGTACAGATGCTTGAGCGAGAGTTCATTTAAATGTTTTCAAAACATGTCGTTTCTCAAAATTTCTTCTCTCAATGGCTTCTGAGAGACTCACTCTAGAACCCGTGCTTAACCCAATGGCTTCTAATCCTATCGGATTAGGACCCGCGCCTCAAAGAAAGGAAAGTGCTTAATCAAAATCTTTCGAGCACTTATCCAAAAAATCAATGGCTTGTAAGTATTTCAGCTTACAACCCGAACTTCAAATAAAGGAAAGTGTTGTGCAAATCCAATTTCTCTTTTCAAACACTTATCCTAAAAACAAGTGAAGATATTTCTCCTATCATATCTTCAAAGATTTTCCAAATCTTTTTCTATTTTGATCACATTTTCTTCAAGATTTTTCAATAAGATTTTTCCAAATCTTTCATAAAGTGCTCAAGATAACTCCCTCCTAAACCCTTAAAACTGCTTTTAAACTAAAATGTTTAACCATATGCTTTGTTTAAGGGGGAGTAGAAAAACAAAAATGTTCCAATTTCATGCTCAAATCCGTCGTTCTCTCCAAAAGGTTTCATTTTAATCAGTTGATATCAAAAATATCACTGCATGCTATTTTTGAGGGGGAGAAGACGTGATTAAAATGTGATCAAAAGGTTTAAAGTTCGTGAAATCTCAAAGTATGCTCTCCAGACAGACTCAGTTCTAACCCTCGAATTGACGAAACCTAAATGTCCGTTATCGAAAAGACTTGTCCGGGACGGGTAATAATTTCAAGATGGTTATCCATTGATGTAAACGTGTCTCGCGAAGGACTTGTCTGAGTAGAATGTACCAATTCGAGAGATGATCATTGAATATGACCGGGACGGGTAATAATTTCAAGCTAGTCTAACTAGTGATGTAAACGTGTCTCGCGAAGGTCATGTTCAATGAAAATCGATCATTTCAAATGTGCGAACTCTACCCAACATGTGCAATTCTTTCTTAAATCTCATGAGCACATGTGAAGGGGGAGTATTTCAAAAATGAAAAACTCTCAAAGTGTTATCTAAATGTGCTTTTATTCATAAACACTTTGAGAGATTTTCAAAAGGTTTTATGGCAAATCTAGGATAGTCATGGAGTTATAAGGTGACTAAGGTTAGGAAAAACCGTCCTATGATCCGCCAGAGCCGGAGGGATCTACCCAAGGACAATTCCAATAGATTAGAATTAGAAGTCCTTAGGTATGATTGAAAAAAGGAGTAAATGAGAAAGGGAAAGAAGGGGTTGAAGAATGAAAAAGAAAAGTTGATTGAAAGGGTGAAAAGAAATAGCCCTCCATGAAAACTTAGGGCAGAAACCGGGTCAATTCATATGCTATCGGTACTCACTAAGGTGATATTGATATTGAAGACAAGACGTCATGGACCCAGTGACGCGCTGCACCACCCCTCCTAGCCACTCAGATATCTCTTAAAAGATATTTGTTTCATTCTTACGGAGAACACTACATAATCTATCGGGCTCTCATTCCGAGATGTGTTGATATTGAAAAGGTGGCACTCTGCTCCATGCCTCCGACGACTAAAACCAAAACGCACAATAGAGTCTAGAGCCATGAGATTCATCAAGATATCTCGTTAGGAACACTTCCAAAATGATACACTTGTGTTCGTCAAAAAGGACACAAGTTGTAAGAGTCTTAATGAGATCCAAGGATCTTGCCAGTTATATCATGATGGTTTCTATGCTTCAAACGGTCTACAGTCGTGGGGTGATCTCCAGCGACTCACTGAATCGTGGGTGCACTTCGGTGTGTCCGTGTAAGCCCTCTTGGGGGTATCCGGTTCAGAACGGCCTAGGGAAGGATTAGAGAAAGTCTTCACACTATGCTGTTGACAATCTCAAAGTCCTAACCTGTAAGCGCTGGATGATTATTACTAACGGTTTTATGCAGCTACCTATAAACATCCATTAACCATCACCACATACATCATTCATCTTCACCTCAGCATACTCATACTTATGAAGAACATCTCCAACAAAGCTCAAGTGTAAAAGTTCAAGACAAGAAGATCAAGTTAAAGACAAAGTGAAAAGACAAAGTCAAGAAGCTAATCAAGATGTCGAGAACAAGTTCATATAATGAAAGATTATGGGGAGATTGTTAGCATAAGTATAATGTCCAAGATGTATGAGTATGTTGAAGGTCACGACGCATCATCACATGAAGATGTTGATTGAAGGCAAGAACATCCACAAAGATGATACTTTGAAGATCACATAGCATGAAGGAACCAAAAACAAAGACTGCTATACAACGACACTCAAAGCTCAAAGACATTGAAGACGAAAGACCATCTCACATGGAGCATCATTTGAATGACCATCCCTTAGGGGGAGATTGTTAGGATTTATTTTAAAGTGATGGTCATTCGTCATTGTAATAGTTTAATTAATGTGTCGTTGTTTGAGTTAGTTAAGTTAATCAATGGGCTTGGACTTAAGCTAATAGGTTATGTTTAGTGTTTAAAAGAGCCCATGTAAAAACCCACCCAAGTCCAAGCCCATCCATCTCTCAAAACTATAAATACCCTTCACCCTCCTCATTTGAGGGTGTTGCTTCTAGGGGTATTCTCACATCTTGTATCTCATTTCCTCTTTTTAATCTAATCTCTAGAAGTTACCATACATCTCTTTCTATCTTCTAATCTTCTCTTATTCTAATTCTCATATTGTTGTTGTGTGATAAAGATCAATATTAAGCATTAACAACAGCTTTTTGGAATAAGCAGTTTAAAGGCAAAACAACTTTTTAGCTTATTAGGGAAAATAAGGCTTAAGTAAATAATTTGTGTAATACCAAACGGAAAAGACCCAAGGGCAGAGTTGATGTTGTGTGTTGAGGTGTTTAAAGGGTTGAGGCTAGGTTGAGGTCAGGGGTTCGAGCCTGCCTCACCCTTGACTTCCCTAGCTTTCCTTTTTGCAATTTTTCTTTTTGGAAAATGTTTATAAGCTAAAAATATTGAACTTTTGTGAAAGAATTATTTTTTTTTTTTTTTGAAATAAGCTGGAAAAAGTTGTAATGTAAGACAGATTCAAAATAAGCTTAAACTAAACAAAGCTAAAACTGATTAAAGCTAAGATAGATCCTACAAGCAATAAGCTGAACCTAATAAGCTAATTCTAACCTAATGCAACCTAAATAAGCAAACTAGACCTAATTAAGCTAACCTAATAACCCTAATAAGCTGGAAACCAAAACAAGCAAAAATCCTAAACTGAATATCCAAGCAAGCTGACTAGGGGTTTTAAGCTAATCAAAAAGCTAGAAGACTATAAGCTATGACCATGAAAACTAAAAGCAGTTAAAGTTAAGCAACCAAAGAACCTACATAACCAAAATCAGACCATTTGAACTTCATTTAGACCTTAAAAATAAGCTAAGCTTATTGACAGATATGACACTGTTTTACAATTTCAGACTCAAAACAGACTGAAAGTGCTTTTTGAGCTATGAAATAGACTAGAGAATGAATAAGCTAGACCTTGTTAACCAAAAAAAGATTGAAATAAGCTAACAAAGAACACATAAGAACACTTTTTGAAAATTTTGAAAATGGTTTAAATACTTAAAAATGATCTGATATAAGGCTAGTTAAAACATATTTTTGGTTTTTTTTTTTTTTTTTTTTTTTTTTTTTGAAATGTTGACACAGACTTGAAAACTTGACCCAAATGACTTAGACCCTTATGAACACTATACTAAAACTTGAAAATGGACTAAAATGACTGATTATGACTCAATAAAAACAACACTAAAGGATTTTTAACTGGTTTTCAAAAATAAGCTGATCTAAATTGATTCAAACCTTTAAACTTTGAGAACTTGTATTTAACCCTAAAACTCAATCAAAACAGTTTAAAATGATTTAAAAACTGTATCCAAGACCAAATTAGAGCTAGTTGAATTTAAACTTATGACCAAAACTAAAAAAATCTGCTATTCCAAACACCCCTTAAAACCTAAGCTGTTTTTTATTTTTTAAGATTTTGACCAATTTAAACTCAAGTTTTGAAATACAACTGTTGGATAAGCTAATATGATGACTGAAAAGCAAAAGTAAACTGAAAATAAGCACTTAAATAAGACAAAACAGATTATGCATATTTTTGTGTTTTAATGACTTTTTAATGAAAACTAGAAATAAATGAGAACAATCTACAAATAAGCTACTAAATAAGCAAACACAGTAAAAATAGACAGAATTAAGCTGAATTTAAACTAATAAGCACTTTAATAAGCAGAATAAGCAGTTTAGACTATGAAATGGAAATAAATGAAACATACAAAAGCCCTTGCTCAAAACAGGGAAAAATGGCTCGAGGAGCTACTCTACAAGCTCTAGCTTGTCAAAGACAAGCTAGTGACAGCAATAAGCTCTTCCCTTACTAGCTTATCATCCAAAACAGCTTATTTTGGCTTATTGTTGACTTTTTTTTTGAATTAAGACAGAATTAAAGCAATAATAAGCTCACAAAAGCTATATGAAGCTAGTATGAGCTTAATCTAACAGTAAAATAGCTTATTGAAGCTGAGTTTAAGTAAATTCAAACATATTTTTGTATTTTTGAAGTGATTTTCTTTTTTTTTTTTTGGATTTTTGATTAAAACAGAACTGAAAGCTAAATAACTTTTAAAAGCTAAAAAGTAAACTTATAAGAAGCTTATGAAACAGTAAATGAGTTTTAACAACTAATAGTAAACTAAATAGAGAATTTAAGTAAGCTAAGTAAACATGAATTATAAAAGGAAACTTAAACTTTCATTAACAAAACTTCAAATTACACTATTAAAAACTGAATTACAATGATTGATTAAGCTAATAAAACTAGAAAATTAAAATAGCAGCATAACGACCCTAAAATTCTAACTCTTAAACTGTGACCAAGAGGCTTGTATTTATAGCCACAGGGTGAGGGGTGCATTAGGGTTTGAGAAGCTCCTAGACCCTCTTCTCAGAGCCCTTGGTCAATCCCATCATCATTTGCTCAATTTCCAGCCTTCGGATCATGTGATGACATGTTTTATCCAATCAAATGCTTCCAAATTGCCATGTGGCATTCCTTGTTGTCAGCCTTGTCAGGTCTTCTAGAAGGTGTACTAAGGAGTGGGGTTAATTTTGGTGAAGCGGGGTAAAAGGAGGAAGACGGTGAACAGTAACTAGGAAAGGGCGGGTAAAGGGTTTGACCGATTTTTTTTATTGTTTTGACTGGTGGGTCGGGTATTGGTGTTGGGTAAAATGGGTTAGGGAAGTGGGCTAGATATGTTTTGGGTTTGGATTAATGGATTTGGTGTTTATGGTTTTATTAGATTTGTAGTATTATAGGATTTAGGATTTAGTGTAGTTTTAGGTAAAATGAAGGGACCAAAAGTGTAACTTCTGAATTTCCAAGGACCACTTCTGCCATTTCTCTAAAATAATTCCAAGGGCTTTTCATGCAATACTTTGATTCTTCAAGGACCAAATCTGACATATGCGCATAAATAAGATCTTTCATTGAAAATTGCTTCCCCGGCCTCGGCTTTTCTACTCTTTCCATTCTCGTGCTCGTTTTTGTCCATTTTTCCGTGTTTTTCGTCCATTTTCTTGATATCCATACCTGCACATGCATAAACACAAAAACACAATATATTTGGCATATTTGATCAGTTTTTTGTCATTTTGGTCCGTTTATTTAGGTAAAATATATGTGTAATTTAACACATATCAAAATCCCCCAGACTAAGGTATTGCCGTGTCCTCACGCAATGTAATCACATCACGCTTTCGAAACCAAGAATTTCAAATCTCTCTCAAAATTTTGAAAAGTGGCAAAGGGTTTTTCAAAAGAGATCAAAAGTTCTAAAAACGCCCCGTTTTTTCATTTTATTACACATACTAATCATTTTGTACTTTTCTCATCATTTTCTTGTGGCGGTTTGTTGACTTTCATTATTTATCAATAAATTTTAAGATCATAGAGTAAGAAACACAACTCATAAAGAAGTGACCATACGGATAAAAATCGTCGTCCTTGATTTTTCACGAATCCCCAAACTAAGCTTAAAAATGAAATCACAGCTAAAGTATGATTTTAGATGCTAACACTACCCGTAAATGATAATTGTGTACGCGTAGCTACTTCTTGCTCCCTTATTCCTAATTCCTCTAAGGATTTTATTATGAAAAATTTTGATTTTTCTTATTTCACTATGATTAAGAACTTTATTATATAGAAGAAACCCGGTTTAGACAATAAATAGTTTTCAAAACATTCCTAAAGACTCCCTTTTGATAAAAATTAAGGTCCACACTTAGATCCCGATCTATAACATGATTTTGGAAATGCTTTTTAGACACTCCCGGACTAGAAATGAGGCTTATTATTATTATACTAGCAACATAAGCAACTTTATTTATAGATCCTCCGTCCTTTAAACAACCTGCACATCGGGCGTCACCGACAGTACCGGGAGTCTTATTTCGACATCGGTTATTTATTTTTGGATTTTTATATTAATGCCTCACTCCTAACCCCATGTACTTTAGAACTCACGGAACTACGAAAATCCAAGACCTCGCCGCCTATTTTCAGAATAAAGGATCCAAGGGCCGTTACAACGGAGAGTTCCAAGACCTTAACGCCTTTCAGAATTAAGGGTCTAAGGGCCGATGTAAGAGGGTAGCCAAGACCTAAACTCCTATTTTTAGAAATGAGGATCCAAGGCGTAATTAACCGCAGCCTAAAGCACACGACACTGACACGATCTAAGTATGTACCCCAAGTTCCACCATCGGGGACCCTCGAGAAACGAATCAAAAACTAAGAATTGTAAAAACCGTGAAACTCTATTTATTGAAAATCATTTATTTTGGGTTTATTAATCTTATGGGAGCAAGAAGCCACAATTAACTTTCACGAGCTCTAAAGAGAACCAACTACTCCACGCTTAGCATCTAAACTCATAAATAACTCTATCATTTTTCGTTCTCCTCAAATTTAAAATCACAAATAATGAGATCCGCGAATGCTTAGCCGAATAACTTCAAGCCATGCATATATAAAGTCAATCATGGAAACTTGCAAAATCTTGGCTTTTTCAAGCTAGAATTCGCATTTTATAGCTTCTTGTATGAGAGACTAGCAAAAGCTTTCGGTCATTATTGGTTAAGGGGACAAGCTAGGGCTCAACATCGCCCGGTCAAGTCAAAATTTTATTCCTACTCTCACCAGCGGAAAATCAACAATGTGTCAAAACACTTATGATATTTTTGCAAAATTTTTCAAAATTTTTCAATTTTTTTTTTGGATTTTTTGTGGAAAAACGGGGTTGCGAGAGTAAACGGCAAAGTGCAAGGTCAAATCAAATCGAAGATTACCCCCCCCCCCCAGACTAGAATGAAACATTGTCCGCAATGTTTTAAGGTAAGGGTCATCCTACGTAAAATCTAAGGCCGTTTATTAATTATGCCAAATAGATAAACGTTAGTCGATAAGATTAGGATATCGGATTTCCCATAAAGCATCGAAGGATGAGACTCGAGTGGAGTAAAGACAAAACCACGAGCACGAGAGTCTTCAAACTTCGGGCAAATCCTGGACATAAACAACAAACAACACAAAACACAAGAAATGGAAGAGGTAGCCCTCCTCCCGTCACTTATTAGTAAGAAAAGATAAAAGGATAAGCATGGGGTGCCTCCTACGAAGCGCTTGTTTTTTATCGAGTCGCGTAGCTTGACTCGGCCCGAATTTAATTGTTCTTGGGGGAGCATGTGGAAAAGAAAATCTCCATCGGACTTTCATTCAAGATGTATGGATAAACATTGAAGTATTTGAAAGTTTCACTCCGATGAGATGCCCACGGCTTGGAGATGCCGGGGTCAAAAACTTTGTCTTCATTTCCGGATGGAAATGGAAGTAAAGTATCCGTCTCAGATGAATTTTTACGAGATAGCAATTCATTATGAGGCACAACATTCATCTGAAGATTCTTTGAAGAATTAACTCCATTCACAAGGAGTATCCCGGGATTGAAGATTTTGTCTTCATTTCCCGAAAAAAAAAATGGGAGCAGAGTCTCGCTCACAGATAACTCCTCAGAAGAATAAGTAAAGAGAGGTGGTAAAACCTTTTTACCAAGAATTACAAACTTAATTTGAAAAGTTTTCTCCTTTTGGTTCTCATATTCAGATTGATAAAATGGATCTTGATTTAAAAAAATTTCCATAATTTTAAGATCACTTTTAAAATCCATGTTCATGACATCATTTGTAAGATTACTTCCATTGAGTATGCCTGGTTTGAACACTTTGTCTTCACAGGAAAACTCAACAGGACACTCGAAGGAAGACTCGTCAGAGAAAAGGAAATCACCATCAGGTGTAAGAGGAGATAAATCATTTGGATCAATAATAAGTTCCTCCGTTTTTGAGTCTTTATCTTTAAAGGTTTTATCATCAGAAGATTTTCCATATAAAAGTTCTCTCCATTCAGTTTGATCAACACCAAAATCAAAAAGGTCATCATCATCTTGAAACTCACAAATTTCGGTGATTTTCTCAGAGTTAGACTCAAGTGATGAATCATCTATTTCTTTAGGATCGGAATTAAGGTCACAGAGATCATAATCATCGTCATTTCCCGGTGGAAATGAATCGATAAGAGCGAGTTCATCGGTGAACTCCTCGCGGTAAGATGTACAATTAGTTTTCTCATGAGAAGAAACAATTGATGGATCACGATTAAGCAAAAATTCAATTGTTGATATAAATAATGCCTAAACACGTTATTAATATTTTTCGATATCTCTACGTTTTGATAATCACAAAATGTAAAATCATTAATCGGAAAATTATGACGTAAACAAGTATTTAGTTGTAAATATCTATTTCTACAATTCAAATCACTTAAGGTATGAATGAACTAATGCTTAATGCATTATATGATCAAAGGAACATTCTCTTAATAACTAGATTTTTTATATGTTGTATTGTATTGTCGCTGAATAGCCGTTAAATTTGTCATATCTCTTTGTCTTCCGCATCATGTCCGCCAAAAACACTCATAATGCAAATCTTCCGTATGGCATGTTTCTCACTCGCCTCTACAATCATGTCATGATGCATTATCCACATCTTCAGATTCCAATTTATGAGTCTGTTCAACCTGTCCTTAATCCACTTGTTCGTGTCCGTGAACGTCGCCCCCGAAGCGACAAGAGAAAATCTCGTAAATCTGTCTCACTTCCACCTCGTGGTTCCACGTCACATCAAGGAGACGATGATGATGATGATGAGGAGGAGGGCACAACACGTGCTAGTACCCCATCACCTAGGACCTTCGTTGAAAATCTTCCGGATCTTGATTACACCGAGTATCAAGTTCCTTCTCGTTCCGAACGAACAGACGAACTACTGTTTGAAAGACAAACCGAACTACTCAACACTACACAGCAGATGCACCAAGAAGTACGAGGCGGTGTCAAGTCTATTGGAAAGACACTTGGAAGGATGTTTGGAAAGAAGAAGAAATAGACATGTTTGATGAGTGTTTAGTTGATTTTTATTGATGTTATGATTAGACATTTATATGTAGTATAATTATCTTAACATTTGCTTGCTATGACTTTTATTATGTTAGATGATAAACTTATTAGAACTAAGCTACTAGTTTATTTGAAATTATATGCCTATGCTTCTAATATGATTTTTTTTTCTAGTCTTAATATGTATATTATTTGTTTAATATGCTATTGATAATATTTAATCATTCTTGATGTACATGATCCAAATAGAACTTGCTGCAAATACACCCTAAAAATGACCTTTTTCTAGAAATTTTTCAAATTTGGTCGCCTGGGAAAACACCAGATAGGCGGCCCCCTTAATTTCCTAGGCGGTCCCCTTAATTTTAAGGGGGCCGCCCAACAATTAAGGGGACCGGCCATCTGGACAGTAAAATTTACTGTTTTCTTTTGCATCTTGTGATCACTTTTACCTAGCCCCAGCTACCATTTCTCCTTATGGACGAACTGGTATTGGAATCTTACTACAAAACCTCAACATTTAACCTAAATCAACCACACTTTCATATTATGAATTCCCTCCATAAAATCACCTTTCATACCATCATCCTTCACCATCCAAAACCACCATGCTATCATCAAAATCCTCCATCTCTAAGACTCCAAGGAAGCAAAGACTTGTCATCATACCACCAAAACAACCTTTCATAGACTTAACCCAAGATGACACCAAAACTCCATCACCACCACCTAAAAGTTCATCCCCAAGTGCACCAAATGCACCATCTAAAACACCCTCTACCCATGGAGCTTCATCTTCCCCCATTCCATCCACTTCACCCATCAATGACTACATTCACATTCACCAAACATCATCACCAAGAGCATCATCACCACCATCCACTCAAGAACCCTCATCCACCCAAATTGCCATTTCCTTATCACCCATCACACATCTTGATGCTCACTTCTCACCATAACCAATCCCACAACCATTCTTTCCCATACCTTGGGCATTGCTTGAAGCCCATGGTGACAATTGTCTTTGTTGCATCCATAACCGGACTATAATCTTTGGTCTTAGAGATGAGATACACTACATGTTTTCATCACTTGAACACATGAGATACCAACCCACCACCACCACCTCCTTCACCCAATACACCACCACCACCTTTATTTTCACCCAATTAAGCATATGCAAGGCTTAAAAATAATTTTCAAATCCCTTTTGTGTGCAAGCCCCATGGAAGATCATGTACTCCTAGGACGATTATGTAGTATCATTAGTTGTTTTTACTTGAATGTTTGTATGCCTTATGTTGTAATCTTCTTGGTTGTGTATTCATACACAACAATTTTATTAAATGAATGTTCTTATTCTATATGCTTGCTTATTGTTGTTACATATACTTGTGCTTCTAACATTTTTCTTGCAAGCGTTCCATAGCTCGTTTCCTTGATGCCCCCAAACGAGGGGGAGTAACCATCAAGGGGGAGTTCTCGTCCCGACAAACTTAGATTCTAAAACTTGTCGGCATAACCTTTTTGATTCTACAAAAAGGGGGAGAAATAGATGTAAACTCACTAAATACTTGTCTAAAAACTAATTTTTAGATTTAATGAGTTTAGATTTTGTAATCATCAAAAAGGGGGAGATTGTTGATATAAATAATGCCTAAACACATTATTAATATTTTTCGATATCTCTACGTTTTGATAATCACAAAATGTAAAATCATTAATCGGAAAATTATGATGTAAACAAGTATTTAGTTGTAAATATCTATTTCTACAGCTCAAATCACTTAAGGTATGAATGAACTAATGCTTAATGCATTATATGATCAAAGGAACATTCTCTTAATAACTAGATTTTTTATAAAACATCAAAAACATTTTCTATATTTTTGAAAAACATTTTTGGTATTAAATAAAAATGTTTAATCTTTTATAAAAATATGAATTCAAATTTTTAACCAAAATCAGTTAAAATGTTCCAGAAAAACCTTCCCCACAAAAGGACAAATCTGGGCAACAGATACCTCTGGGCGGCCCCCTTAATTATACTAGGCGGCCCCCTTAAAATTAAGGGGACCGCCCCCTATTTAAGGGGGCCGGCCACGCTCCAGTAGGTCTCCAGCTGTCCAGTTTTTCTCCTATAAATACCAGCCTTCTCCTGGATTTTTACTTACCTTTTGCACACTAAAACTTTCTGTTCTAAATCCTTTCTAAACATTGTAAATCCTTTGATCATATTTTCTTAAGCATTGGTTTCTAAGTGATCCAAGCTTCCACCACCAAAAGTGCAAAAGAAGAACTCTACTCCAACTAGTGAAGAAGTGTTATTACTTACCTCATTCAATTGTGTTGTTGTGTAAAGTGTTGTATAGTTGTGATAAGTAGATCCTAGTGTAAGTAATTAGTTGTGTTGTAAAGAAGTTGTGTAGAAGTAGTTGTGAAGTAGCTGTGGAAAAGTAGTTGTGAAGAAGTCGTGAAGAAGTCGTGAAGCCGTTGTGAAGCCATCGTGAAAAAGTCATGATTAAGTCGTGTAGAAGTTGTGTATAAGTTGTGAGATTGGTTCTAGCTACGATTAGAACTCGACATCTAGCTTTGTGTCGTTAAGCCGGTGTAAGCTAAAGTTGTGTAAGGTTTCTCCGCCATAAGGGAGTTTGTTGACATAGTGAAGAAAACTCTCGAGTAGGTGACTCGAGGAGTGGAGTAGGGCAAGGAAGGTGTCCTTGTAGCCGAACCACTATAAATCTCCGTGTTGTGGTTTGATCTTTCTATCTCTCTCTCTTATTTCATTATATTTACCTTACTTGCATTACTTATCTATATTTGTTTATATATGTTCATATTGATCAAGAGTTGAATTCACATAAGATAGAATCGAAGTTTTTTAAAAAGTAAACAAAAGTTTTCATAAATTAAAAAGACGTAAAACTATTCAACCCCCCTTCTAGTTTTCCACAATTGGTATCAAGAGCCACGTCAAACAAGATTTTTAAAATAAACTGTATTTTAAAACTTGAAACGATCTATGGAATCTGAAAAATATTTAAAAGTGATGGATTTTTATATTGGAAAAATCGATTCGAAACTTATGTGAAATCAAAAGATCTAGATCTTTGGCATGTTATTACTAATGGTGATTTTTTACCTATTCAACATAATCTTGAAACTAAAAAGGATGAAATTGTACCTTTTGAAAAACAAAGTGATGATTTAAAAAGAAAACTTTCTAAAAATAATGAGGCTAAAATGGTTATTTATAATGCGTTACCACGTAAAGAATACGAAAGAATCTTTATGTGCGAAACCGCAAAAGAAATTTGGAATTCTTTACTAATAACTCACCAAGGTAATAGTCAAGTCAAAGATAATAAAATAGATCTTCTTGTTCAACAATATGAACAATTCACGATTCCGGAAGAGGAATCAATTGATAATGCATTTGCTAGGTTTAACACAATCATCACAAGTTTAAAGGCACTTGATGAGAGTTTTTCTAGTAAGAATTTTGTCAGGAAATTTCTTAGGGCTCTTCATCCAAAATGGCGAGCTAAAGTTACGGCGATTGAAGAATCGAAGAACTTGTCAACTCTTCAACTTGACGAGTTGATTGGTAACTTGAAAGTCTACGAAGCAATAATCAAGAAAGACTTCGAGATGATCAAAGGAAAGAAAGAGCAAAGCAAGTCAATCGCGTTGAAAGCTAGGAAAGCATCAAGTGACGAAGATAGCTCAACCTCCGAAAGTGATGATGAAGAATATGCCATGGCCGTAAGAGACTTCAAGAAGTTTTTCAAAAGACGAGGAACATTCGTTAGACAACCACATGACGAAAGGAAAACTCTCCAAAGAAACAAAGACGACAAAGGTAGCAAGAGCGAGAGGAAGTGCTTCAAATGCGGTGATCCAAATCATCTCATTGGAAGATTTCCTATGATGTCAAAGGAGCAAAACCAAAAGGCGTTCATTGGAGGAGCATGGAGTGACAGTGAAGAAGACGAGAAAGAAACCATAAAAGAGGAGAAGTGTCTTATGGCTAAGACATCAAGTGAGGTACGTTCCGAAACCGAATACTTTAGTGATGAAAATTTATCATTAGATGAAAAAGACCTAGATAACGAATATAATAGGTTATGTATATTAGGTTAAAAAGTAATGACTAAAAATAAATCACTAAAACACATAAATAACCAATTAGAAAAAGAAATACTAGAATTAAAAATTAAACTACATAACTTAGAAAAAGGCAAAGAAGTCCTTGAATGTAAAACATGTCAAGAAACAAAAAATGAAAACGAAATACTTAAGGAAGAAATTTGTAGACTTAACAAATGTGAAAATAGTAGTAATTCACTTAGAGATATAATAAGCATTCAAAGAATATCAGGAGATAAAACCGGATTAGGATTTAACTCAACTAAGGCTAAAACTAGTGAAACTAAAAATGTAAAGTTTGAAAGTGAAACTAGTAATAAAAAATTATTAGAGTCAAAGCCTAAATATATACTTATAAAAGATAGAAAAATACCCATAGCCAATAATGAGGAAATAAAAGCTTTCTACAAACCATCTTTAAAGACCGAAGTAGAAAACTCTAAACCAAAGCTTAGGTCAAAAACACCTCCTCCTAGAAGACTACCTAGTCCTCACCCTCGGCCTAAAACACCTCAACCCAAAAGAAACCAAAATAGACCAAACCGTCATAATAATCGTTACCCAATGTGGAATTACCCGAATCCACCAAGCTTTAATCCTTGGGGAATACTTCCACCATACATGCATCCTAGTCAACTACAACCCATTTTTGGTTCAAACAACTTTGGATCAATGAGACAATGGGGACCAAGTGGCTAAATTGCTATTTCATTGGATTATTGGCATCTCTTCCTTGATTGACTTCTACAAGTCAAACATAAACGCTTTGAAGCGCTTGAAGACCACATGTTGAAGACTAAAAGGTACGCCCCTCTTTCATGCTCATCATTATGTGCGTAGATTAATGAACTAGCCAATTGCATGCTCCCATAAGTTTTTAATGCCTAGTTTAGTCAGTACTTGTATGGTAGTTAGTAGATAATCTCTTATACATATACATAATATAAATATATACATATATATATATATATATAGGGAAAATGATGCCTGCAGTTGGGGGGCAGGCAACTGCCTGCTTCTCTTTGTAAAAAAGGGTGGGGACAGGGGGAAAATGTGTATCAGTCGCTTACCGAAGGGGCTAAATTGTACATTTTTCAAACTTTTTACAAAGGGGAGGCAGGCAATTTGCCTACCTCCGGAAGCAGGTATGTTATCCCCATATATATATATCCATATTATTATATATACTATATACATATATAAATATATCCGCACATAACCTAGATACGTCATTTGTTGACTATCTAGAACTAAAAGAAATTGTTCGTCCTCGAACCTTTTCTTCCCCCTTTGCCTCTTTTGAACTTTAACGTTCAACACGAAAATCTTCCGTGTCCACTATCACATAACTTATGGTGATGAAGAGAAGTGAGTTAAGTGGATTAACGTAGAAGTAGCACTTCGACCGTCGCGTCAAGAAAACTATGGATGAAACAAACTCCCGTCGCCGTCAGCACCTATCTCCGTCATTACCTCATCATTTCTCAACTCCATTCAACATCCCACGTTTACACACAATATATATATATATATATATATATATATATATATATATATATATATATATATATATATATATATATATATATATATATATATATATATATATATATATGCACTTTTACTCTCACTCCCTAAAACATCTGTCGACTTGACATCTTGATCATTTTATCCAAAATTCTCAAGAAATGTTTTCTTAACGAAATGTTAATAAAATGTCAAGTATTCCTTCCTCGTGCCATTAAAACCCAGCGTATTTTTGATATATAATAAATCTATATATATATATACATAAAATTATTTTGCTATCAGAAACTAAACCCGAACTAATTCCAAGTTTGGTAGGCGGCCCCCTTAATGTTTAAGGGGACCGGCTAGTAAACGGGGGCGGCCCCCTTAATAATTAAGGGGACCGGCCTACTGTAGCTTCCAAAAACGTTTTTCTTCCAATTTCATTTGCCAAACACCCCACTTTTCAAACACACCCATACTTGCTGCTGCTGCTGTGAACGAACCAAAACCCAAAACCATTCACCAAATCATCATTCCCGACTAATTTCACAAGGGGAAAACACCTATATTTAGATTAGCAACACATTTTGTAAGTTTTCTAATTCACATTTCATCTAATTCCATTCAATTTTGAATCTAATCATAATTAGTTCTTTTACTTAATTTTCTTTTAATCCAAATTTTGTTAAAATTAAGTCTAGAAATCTTATAACCAAATGCTCCCCATAGGATTAGCATGCTTAATCAACCTAGAAACTAAGTAATTAAACACCATTATGTCAAAGCATTGATAAACTAATCACTTCTTTTCAAAACTAATCACATTGTTGAATTATGCCATAAACACTTGTTAAAACTAATCACATTGGTTTATTACAACTCACTAATCTTAAAAATATATTTTTCGAATCATAAAAAATGTTTTTGTTAAATATAAGAGAATGTTTGGATTAGGAGCTAGAATCATCAAAATTAAGTTCACAACTACTTGTCAAGTTTATAAACACGCAATTAGTTGTTTTAAGTCATCAAGATACATAATTCATATGTATATTGAAATTTTACTAGTTATTTTCATATTTAAAGGAGCATTTGGCACAACATTTTGAAAGAAATTTTTGAGTCAAAATCTAAGTTACTTAACATGAACACTCGTAAGAAATAGCTAGATATACAATCCAATGTTTGTCTAGCCACATTTCAAAGTAGCTTATGACGTATAAAAGAACGTTCGGATGTTTTTGATTTCTTATCATAATGTCCCTATAACTATTCTTTAACATCATAAAATACATTTTAAGCGAGTTAAAAATTAAAACTAAGGAACATTGTAAACTACTTCTTAGGATTTAAGTTTTAGAGTCGAAGTATGTTTACGTTCCACATAAGTAGCATATATAATATATGCATGTCATTTTCTTATTTTTCTTTGTTTGTTGCTTTCTTGTATAGGTGAAAATGCCCAAAACTACAGTCGGTGATGTCTCAAAAACAAAAGAATACATTCCTAAAGTCTCTGCCACTCCAGGCATTTCTCCCGCTGTTGCTTGTTTCTATCGTCCAATTGAAGATAGAAACATTCATGAAGGGAGAGTTGTCTATCCATCGTTCTATGAATCCGACTATATCGAACGAATGTTCTCCAACGTTAGTCTTGATTGTCTCTACAAAATCAATGAGCTTATCATTCTCCGCTTTGTTCTTGACTTCTATAGCCAAGTGACGGTGCAAACCGATCCCAATGGCTGTATCCTCATATCCTTTATGATTCAACACGAATTCATTACTCTTACTCTCGCTCAATTCGGTCAAATTCTAAGAATCCCCTACTCCGGTCAAGCTGTCTTCTCTAATGAGTGGGATCTCTCATCTCTTGAGCAATATCGACCTCAACAGGGTCCTTACTACTCTGAGATTCCATCCTCCAAAGAAATTCATCAATATCTTGGGCTAGCTCGTGGTACGACTAGCCGGAGAATCAAGTCAAAAGATGTCGACATCCATGCTAACCAAATCCTCCTCAAGGAGTTACGCCCCGACATGAAGCGTTGGGAAGAACTAATTCGTGAGAATACATTCGGTACCGGTGGTCACCGTGATCATGTCACGGCGAGCATAGCTCATATGTTGTATTGTATTGTCGCTGAATAGCCGTTAAATTTGTCATATCTCTTTGTCTTCCGCATCATGTCCGCCAAAAACACTCATAATGCAAATCTTCCGTATGGCATGTTTCTCACTCGCCTCTACAATCATGTCATGATGCATTATCCACATCTTCAGATTCCAATTTATGAGTCTGTTCAACCTGTCCTTAATCCACTTGTTCGTGTCCGTGAACGTCGCCCCCGAAGCGACAAGAGAAAATCTCGTAAATCTGTCTCACTTCCACCTCGTGGTTCCACGTCACATCAAGGAGACGATGATGATGATGATGAGGAGGAGGGCACAACACGTGCTAGTACCCCATCACCTAGGACCTTCGTTGAAAATCTTCCGGATCTTGATTACACCGAGTATCAAGTTCCTTCTCGTTCCGAACGAACAGACGAACTACTGTTTGAAAGACAAACCGAACTACTCAACACTACACAGCAGATGCACCAAGAAGTACGAGGCGGTGTCAAGTCTATTGGAAAGACACTTGGAAGGATGTTTGGAAAGAAGAAGAAATAGACATGTTTGATGAGTGTTTAGTTGATTTTTATTGATGTTATGATTAGACATTTATATGTAGTATAATTATCTTAACATTTGCTTGCTATGACTTTTATTATGTTAGATGATAAACTTATTAGAACTAAGCTACTAGTTTATTTGAAATTATATGCCTATGCTTCTAATATGATTTTTTTTTCTAGTCTTAATATGTATATTATTTGTTTAATATGCTATTGATAATATTTAATCATTCTTGATGTACATGATCCAAATAGAACTTGCTGCAAATACACCCTAAAAATGACCTTTTTCTAGAAATTTTTCAAATTTGGTCGCCTGGGAAAACACCAGATAGGCGGCCCCCTTAATTTCCTAGGCGGTCCCCTTAATTTTAAGGGGGCCGCCCAACAATTAAGGGGACCGGCCATCTGGACAGTAAAATTTACTGTTTTCTTTTGCATCTTGTGATCACTTTTACCTAGCCCCAGCTACCATTTCTCCTTATGGACGAACTGGTATTGGAATCTTACTACAAAACCTCAACATTTAACCTAAACCAAACACACTTTCATATTATGAATTCCCTCCATAAAATCACCTTTCATACCATCATCCTTCACCATCCAAAACCACCATGCTATCATCAAAATCCTCCATCTCTAAGACTCCAAGGAAGCAAAGACTTGTCATCATACCACCAAAACAACCTTTCATAGACTTAACCCAAGATGACACCAAAACTTCATCACCACCACCTAAAAGTTCATCCCCAAGTGCACCAAATGCACCATCTAAAACACCCTCTACCCATGGAGCTTCATCTTCCCCCATTCCATCCACTTCACCCATCAATGACTACATTCACATTCACCAAACATCATCACCAAGAGCATCATCACCACCATCCACTCAAGAACCCTCATCCACCCAAATTGCCATTTCCTTATCACCCATCACACCTCTTGATGCTCACTTCTCACCATAACCAATCCCACAACCATTCTTTCCCATACCTTGGGCATTGCTTGAAGCCCATGGTGACAATTGTCTTTGTTGCATCCCTAACCGGACTATAATCTTTGGTCTTAGAGATGAGATACACTACATGTTTTCATCACTTGAACACATGAGATACCAACCCACCACCACCACCTCCTTCACCCAATACACCACCACCACCTTTATTTTCACCCAATTAAGCATATGCAAGGCTTAAAAATAATTTTCAAATCCCTTTTGTGTGCAAGCCCCATGGAAGATCATGTACTCCTAGGACGATTATGTAGTATCATTAGTTGTTTTTACTTGAATGTTTGTATGCCTTATGTTGTAATCTTCTTGGTTGTGTATTCATACACAACAATTTTATTAAATGAATGTTCTTATTCTATATGCTTGCTTATTGTTGTTACATATACTTGTGCTTCTAACATTTTTCTTGCAAGCGTTCCATAGCTCGTTTCCTTGGTGCCCCCAAACGAGGGGGAGTAACCATCAAGGGGGAGTTCTCGTCCCGACAAACTTAGATTCTAAAACTTGTCGGCATAACCTTTTTGATTCTACAAAAAGGGGGAGAAATAGATGTAAACTCACTAAATACTTGTCTAAAAACTAATTTTTAGATTTAATGAGTTTAGATTTTGTAATCATCAAAAAGGGGGAGATTGTTGATATAAATAATGCCTAAACACATTATTAATATTTTTCGATATCTCTACGTTTTGATAATCACAAAATGTAAAATCATTAATCGGAAAATTATGATGTAAACAAGTATTTAGTTGTAAATATCTATTTCTACAGCTCAAATCACTTAAGGTATGAATGAACTAATGCTTAATGCATTATATGATCAAAGGAACATTCTCTTAATAACTAGATTTTTTATAAAACATCAAAAACATTTTCTATATTTTTGAAAAACATTTTTGGTATTAAATAAAAATGTTTAATCTTTTATAAAAATATGAATTCAAATTTTTAACCAAAATCAGTTAAAATGTTCCAGAAAAACCTTCCCCACAAAAGGACAAATCTGGGCAACAGATACCTCTGGGCGGCCCCCTTAATTATACTAGGCGGCCCCCTTAAAATTAAGGGGACCGCCCCCTATTTAAGGGGGCCGGCCACGCTCCAGTAGGTCTCCAGCTGTCCAGTTTTTCTCCTATAAATACCAGCCTTCTCCTGGATTTTTACTTACCTTTTGCACACTAAAACTTTCTGTTCTAAATCCTTTCTAAACATTGTAAATCCTTTGATCATATTTTCTTAAGCATTGGTTTCTAAGTGATCCAAGCTTCCACCACCAAAAGTGCAAAAGAAGAACTCTACTCCAACTAGTGAAGAAGTGTTATTACTTACCTCATTCAATTGTGTTGTTGTGTAAAGTGTTGTATAGTTGTGATAAGTAGATCCTAGTGTAAGTAATTAGTTGTGTTGTAAAGAAGTTGTGTAGAAGTAGTTGTGAAGTAGCTGTGGAAAAGTAGTTGTGAAGAAGTCGTGAAGAAGTCGTGAAGCCGTTGTGAAGCCATCGTGAAAAATTCATGATTAAGTCGTGTAGAAGTTGTGTATAAGTTGTGAGATTGGTTCTAGCTACGATTAGAACTCGACATCTAGCTTTGTGTCGTTAAGCCGGTGTAAGCTAAAGTTGTGTAAGGTTTCTCCGCCATAAGGGAGTTTGTTGACATAGTGAAGAAAACTCTCGAGTAGGTGACTCGAGGAGTGGAGTAGGGCAAGGAAGGTGTCCTTGTAGCCGAACCACTATAAACCTCCGTGTTGTGGTTTGATCTTTCCATCTCTCTCTTTCATTTCATTATATTTACCTTACTTGCATTACTTATTTATATTTGTGTATATATGTTCATATTGATCAAGAGTTGAATTCACATAAGATAGAATCGAAGTTTTTTAAAAAGTAAACAAAAGTTTTCATAAATTAAAAAGGACATAAAACTATTCAACCCCCCTTCTAGTTTTCCACATCAATTTCTCTCAAGTCTGATTCGAAATCAAAGTCATCGTCTTCATCCCCCGGTGGGAGTGGATCGATGTGAGCGAGTTCATCGGCGAACTCCTCAATAAGAGAATCGATATTAGAAAGCTTAACTTCGTTAATTTCTTCACTTAATATGTCCTTCGGAGGAAGAGAAGGTGACGGTTCTTCATTGAGTAACTTCTCGAGGCGAAGAATGTCTTCCTCCGGATTAGAAACGGTGTCATCAATTTCCGTTGAAATTTGAATCATAATAAGCCTCGATCTCTTCCAAATTAAGTTCACTTCCCTCATCTGGTGTGAGAGAAGGGGAAGATTCGGAAACGATAGGTTCAGAAACTGGAGTGGGACTGCCACTCGGGGGTTTGTTCGAAGATTCAAGATCTTCTTGAGCATACTCCTCAATATTGATGACATCAATACGTTTAACTGACTCGTAATTGGAGGAGTATGTCGAATTTTGATCAAGGTTAAAAGTTACGGCTTCGTCATTAACTCGAAGAGTTAATTCTTCACCGTAAACGTCAATCAAATCACGGCCCGTCCTTAAGAAGGATCTCCCTAGAATGAGGGGAACCCGAGGATCGGCATCAAAATTTACGACCACAAAATCAACCGGGAAATGGAACTTTCCTACTTTCACGAAGACATCTTCGGCTATTCCCTCTGGACGAGTCATGGAACGATCCGCAAGCTCGAGAGTCATTCTAGTAGGAGTAAGTTCGGGAAGTTTAAGTTTTTTCCATACCGAAAGAGGCATAAGATTGATGCTTGCGCCAAGATCGGCTAAGGCGAGGCACTCAATCATTCCCGGGAAATCACATGGTATGAGGAATTTGCCGGGGTCTCCAAGCTTTTCGGGAAGCTTTTTGAGGAGCACCGCCGAACAATTCTCATTCAACGGTGTATTAGCTAACTCAACCAATTTTCCTTGTTACTCAATAAGCTTTTAAAAGTTGAGGCAAATTTAGGCATATGAAGTAAAGCATCCGCAAAGCTTAAATCGAAATGAAGCTTTTGAAAAAGTTGAAGGAATTTCAACATTTGTTGATTGTTTTTCTCACGGAGCTTTGGATTAGTCGGATATGGTAACGACCGTTTATACTGTGGAGCACTAACAGGTTTAGAAGCTGGGACAACCGGAGGTTGGACGTCTTCGGTACTTTCCTCAGGAGTAGGAGGCACCGTGTCCTTTGTCGCCTCGGTTTCACATTCCACTACTTTAGAAGGAAGAGAATAAGAAGTAGTAGGAGGAATCGTGGGTCCCTCATAAGCAACACCACTTCGTGTAGTGATGGCTTTCATTTCACCTCTCGGGTTAGCAATCGTATTGCTAGGAAGAGAACTTGAACCCGAGGGTCGATTAATCTGTCATCATTTGCTTAAGCTCATTTGTTTGTTTAGTCAATGTCGTATCAATTTCTTTCTTAAGTACAGCTCTCATGTTGTTAATTTGATTCTGCATAACTGGTATGTGCTTAAACACATACCTTTATTTGACCAAAACTGGACCCAAATAGACCAAAAATTAACCAATTATGCCAAATATCTCGTGTTTTTGTGTTTATGATTGTGCAGGGATGGATATTGTAAAAATGGACAAATATCGAGATAAAAAGACAAACCGAGCACGGGATTTGGAAGAAGATTAAAGAGCCGAAGCCGGGAAAGATATCTATGCTCAAAAGTCAAAATCAATCCTCAAGTTTCATCAAATGAAAAGTAGCCCTTGGATAATACTTTGCAAAAATGGCAGGAAAGGTCCCTATAAATTTAGATTTTACACCTTTGATCCGTGTCAAAATTATCAAATCCAAAACTAAATACAAACCAGATTTTTAATTACCCATCCAAACCCAAATCTAATAACTCACAGCCCAAATAAACCAACCCAACCCAATCTCCTTAAATAAACCCAATCCCAGTCCTTTTATTCTGTTCTTCCCCAAATATTACCCAGGTAGAACCCTAGTTTACTCGTACTCAAAATTACTGAGATTAAGGGTAGAACCGTACTTCACCCTCGATTCTAGAAGGTCTGACAACATGGCAGTATTGCTGACACACACGGATTGCCAAGGTGGAACAATAGAGACCTCTCATTGGTTGAGACACCTCACGAATTTGATCCAAGGGCTGATAATCATGGATTGGAGATCAAGGGAGATTTAAGGGTCAGGATTGAAATATGAAGCCCCTAGAAGCTTCTGCTTATGGCTATAAATAGAAGACCTCACTCACGAATTGGAGCAGTTAGATAGTTAGATAATTTAGGGTTAGGATTAGGGTAAAATTAGGAGTAGTGTAATAGTCTTATTTCAGCTTATTGTTCAGCTTTTTTTGTATTCTCATTTCCAGTTCTCTTATTGTACTCGGATTTAAGTTTTTTAATGAAAGTCAAACTTTTGGTCAAACTGCTTATTTGCTATTGAAGTGCTTATTCATAGTTTAGGGATGCCTTTTAATACTTAATATAGTTAATTAAAGAGTTGCATCCATAAATCTCAGCTTATTTAGTTCTTTATCTTTTAAAATTTACACTTCCAGTCAATTAAGGACTGTTTGGTTTAAGAAGGAAAAATGGGTCAAAAATGTGTTTTCCTGATTCATGTGCTTTTGTCCCAACTTTGGTTAGTTTAATTTGGCTGAATTGAGTTGTTTGGTAGTGATTTAGTTGGTATTGCTTGCTTTAAGTTGTTTCTTTTTAGTTTGAGTAGGCCTACTTATAGCATCTTGTCTGCTACCTTTAGATCATTATATAGGAATCTATGATTAGGCCTACTTATAGCAATTTGAATGTTCATTCAAGTAACTTAAGTTGATATCTATATGCTGGACTCATTTCAAAAGGTTTTTGTAGTTTTTTTTTATCCATTTCTTAAAACAAAATCTGCACAGAACTAAAAAGGGGATGCAGTCTGCATTAGTTTCAAAGGTTCATTACTGTACTGGATTGATCCCCTTAGTGCTGAATTTGCTAGGAATTTCTCCCCATTTCTTAGTAATTTGGTATTAATAAGAATGGTTAAAGTGGGTTAGAATTCACATAGGACCTAAGCATCTGTTAGTCACTTTAGTAGAATAGTAGCATCAGCAGTCATAAGTGTCTGTTACATCCTTACAGCCTGCATCAGTCACTATCCCTATTTCTCAGCTTATTTTTCTGCTTAACCAGTAGTTATTTAGATTTGAATTTTGGTTTACAATAAGTTCATAATATGGAGTTTTTGTAATTTCAGTTTGGAGGTCTGATTTAGCTTTTGGATAACTTATTTATCAGCCCTTATCTGCCTCAGTAGACTTGTTTAGAACTGCACTATAGCTTTGTTGCTTTTAGATTATTTTGTATCTGAACTGCTTATCTACTTATCTTGGCCTGCTTATTCTGCTCCCCTTAGATAAACTTAGCTTCTTTAGCTTATTTCATTCATTCCCTTAAAAGCCCAATGTTCTGTTCCTCAAAGCTTTTTCTGAGCTTATTTCAAAGTTTCTAAAATTAGTTGTCTTTGTTAAAATTATTGTTAAGTGCTTAATAGGATTTTGAAAGAAAAACAAAAAAATAAAATAAAAAGAAAAAGTAGCAAAACTGGGGTTCGAACCCCAGTCACCAAGTTCACAACACACAGCCCCTACCAGTAATGCTCTTGTTATGCTTGCTAATATTAGTGCACATTTTATTTCTTATACCTTGTTTCCTTTTTAGCTTGATAGAACTGTGTGGCTTAATTTCTGCTTATTTCAAAGTAGTTTTTCTCAACTTTTATTTTTCTTACATTTAGTTTAGTTTAAAATATTTTTCAGTAAATTTTCATAATTTTCCAAATTAGTTTAATATTTTTAATTACTTTATTTATTAAATTTAGTTTTTAATTCATAAAAAATAAAATAAAAATCAAAAAAATAAAATTCTTTTTCCTAAAATTTTCTTTTATCATTTAGAATGTAGGAAAATTATTTTCATGCCCGTAGGATTAGTAGTGCTTCAAATTCACTTTTTATTTTGCGCTCGTACGTAGTTTTTGATTTATTCGCGCGTTTTTAGGATTTCCCTTACGTTTGCCTTAGAATAGAATTTTCCCTTGCCTTATTTACTGTTTTTAGTTTATGTTTCATCATTTTATTTTTAAAATCATTATCACTCACTTTTATTCACTATTCACTGCACGTTTCACGAACCCGAATCACAATTCCATTCACACCTTCGTCGGGACAAACGACTCGGGTTTTACATTATTTCTTGTGTAATTCCTTGAACTATAATTGACAAATCAATTTTTGGCGCCGCTGCCGGGGAAGGTTGAAGTGAGTTCGTGATTCTCGTTTATTGATTCGTGTTTTGAAGATCCTTCCCCGTGAAGTTCTCGTTCTTCTTTGTAAATATTTTCAAAATATAAAAAATCCAAAAATATTTTCTTTTCAAAATTATTTTCCTATTCTTTTGTAATTTTCCATGTTTCTAAAATTTAAAAATCCAAAAATATTCTTCTTAATCCTCTTATTCGTTTAATTCTTTATTTCTCTCCCTCTATCCGTTTAATTCTATCCTCTTATCCCTCTAAATGTTTAATTCTTATCTTCTTATCCTCTCATCATTTAATTCTCCACAATGATTGATATTCCACCATCTCATCCCCATGATCCTCGGACCATGGAGGATTTTTATCGTCCGACACTTATCGGTAGAGGAGGACCGATCGTTCCAGGAACTGATTTCAAATTAAAAAATCATATGGTTCGGATGATCCGGCAAAATTACCAATTTCACGGATTTCGAGATGAGGATGCTAACGAACATTTAAACAAATACCTATCCATCACTCAATCCATAAAGCAAAATGGAGTTTCTCTTGACAACATCCGTTTAAATCTCTTTCCATTCTCTTTATCCCACAATGCTGAATATTGGTTTTACAATCTTAAAACCCACTCAATTCATTCATGGGAAGAGATGTTCGTCAAGTTTCTCTCAAAATACTTTCCACATTCTAAAATGGTGCAGCTTAGGAAAGACATTATGAATTTCCGACAATTGACCATGGAGTCAGTATTCGATGCTTGGGAGAGATTCAAATCGTTGTTAAGGAAATGTCCAGACCATAAAATTTTGCTTCTTGATCAAATCCTAACTTTTTATCATGGTATAACTCCGATTGATCAAGACAAAATTATGTTGGCAGCCGGTGGGAATCTCATGCGGAAAACCCCTCAAGAAGCATATGATTTGATTGAGAATATGACACATCATCATTATCAGTGGGACGCTGAAATTCAGTATGACTCTATCCCTGTGATGAGTGATCATTATTCCAAGAAAATTTCCGCTATGAGTGCACGAGTTGAGGTCCTTGACAATAACACTATTCCAAATTGTCAATATCAACAAGGACCAGGTCATCCTCACACCTTTTACTATTCAGACTCTGATGAGAGTGATAAGGATGAACCTTCAGAAGTATTAAAAGTTCAGACGTCGATTCCTCCTCCGAGTGGCAATTCCACTCCGTCTTCTGAACTCGTCATTTCCGACTCTTCCCATCCTTCTCCTCCACCTGAGGGAAGTAATATTTCTATGGAAGAGCTCGATGATCCAATTTCGCCAGAAATTGTTGATGAAGATTGTGATCCGGGGGGAGATGCTCCGTTATCAGAGAAGGAGATATTTGATGAACCGTCATTTTCCCTTCCCCCGGAGGAAATTAAGGAAGTTATTTTTGAAGATAAGCCGTCCGATCCTCCGGAGCACGAGCTCGAGGATTTTGTTCCAGAATATGAGAATTTTATCTTTGAGACCAAAGAAGAGACTAGTGGCAATCCCACTTCTCATCCCGATTATTCTCTCCCGGCTTATGAAGCATTTCACTTTGATATCGATCATACGAAAGAGACGAGTAGTGGTAGTACCACTTCTTATGCTCATATCTCTCTTCCCGAGTATGATTCGTTTCTCTTTGATAAGAATGATCCGGTCATTTTTGAAGAGTTCTCCGGTGAACTCTCTCATCCAGAATATGATCATTTTTATTTCAATCTTGATAAAGATTTTAGTCTGGGGGGAGGTGTACTTGATCAGAAGAATTTGCTTATTGATAATTTCATCCCAACCCTCCCTCCCGAGACTTTTGAAAAATCTGATTTTGAGGATGAAGAATTGATTTTCATTATTATAAAAATATTTCTTCCATTCATCGCATTTGATGTAACTTCTCCTCTTCTTCACTCCGTTGGGAGTGAGGATACTATCTTTGACCCCGGTATTACCATTTATGGTTTTTCTTTCTTAAAACCGTGGGTGTCTCATCGGGGTGGAACTTTCATTTGCTTCAATGTTTATCCAAACCTCTTGAACGAAAGTCCGATTGAGAGTATCTTTTCCACATGCTCCCCCAAGGACAAATAAATTCGGGGCGAGTCTAAGCTATCCGACTCGATCAAAAACAAGCGCTTCGTGGGAGGCACCCCATGCATATCCTTCTATCTTCTTATCTCTTTTCTAATAAGTGACGTGAGGAGGGCTTCCTTCTCCATCACTTGTGTTTCGTGTTTTTCTATGTTGTGTCCAGGATTTGCCCGAATTATGAAGACTCTCGTGCTCGTGGTTTGCTTCTCTCCACTCGAGTTTCATCATTCGTTGCTCATCCGATATCCTTAATCTTATCGTTTTACGTTTATCTTTGGCATAATTAATAAACGGCCTTAGATTTATGTAGGAGAACCCTTACCTTTAAGACATTGAGGACAATGTCTCGTTTTAGTCTGGGGGGGGGGGGGGTAATCCTTCGATTTGATTTGTGCCTTGCATTTTTTGCCGTTTACTCATGCAACCCCGTTTTTCCTCCAAAATTGAAAAAATCCAAAAAAATGAGAAAATTTTAAAAAAATTTTTGCAAAAATATAATAAATTTTGACATTTTGTTGACTTTCCGCTGGTGAGAGTAGGAATAAAATTCTGACTTGATCGGGCGTGTTGAGCCCTAGCTTGTTCCCTTAACCTTTTATAATCTATATGCTCGTGCTAGTCTTTTACACAAGGAGCTATAAAATGCGAAATCTTTTTAAGAGTTTGCAAGTTCCCGTATCGACTTTATATATGCATGGCTTGATTATTTGGCTAAGCATTCGCGGATCTTATTATTTAAGATTTTAAATTTGCGAAGAACGAGAAATGATAGAGTTGTTTATAAGTTAGATTGTTAAACGTGGAGTAGTTGAATCTCTTTAGAGCTCATCGAAGTTAATTGTGGCTTCTTGTTCCCATAAGCTTGTTTCACCCAATAATAGTGATCTAGGAATAATTAAAGGTATTTTGGTTTTGGCGATAATTAGTTTTTACTCCTTCCTTAGAAAATTCTTGCTTATGAAAGTTGGGTACACATCAAGGTACTGTCAGTGTTACGGTGTAATAGGCAACTGATTCCTGATAGTACGTGCTATTGTCTCTATTGCTATAAAAGCTGTTGGGAATGCTTCTCGCACCAAAATGTGACAACATATTTGGGATTATATTAGTTATCATGTTTGGCTCAAACACATGGACTGAAACCGTCAATATTGTAAAGTCATGTGTTTGGCCCTATAAATACACCTCCTAGTCTTCACTAGGAGGGTTGAAGCTTTTGTGTGTTTTTCATCTTTTCCTATTATCAATAAAATCATTCAAGTTTCCTCTTTATCTTTTTCTTTACTTTCTCTCACTAAACTTTACCATGGAGATGATGATCTTTCATCATCCAAGACCTCCCGATTCACAATAGTTTAACCAAAACACGATCCATCAATTGGTATCAGAGCCACGGTATTAGTTTTGGTTGATTTGTGTGTTGTTATTTTGTCAAAATCGTATATTTTTTGTGGATCTAAACTGTTTTCTTTAACTGTTGCACTACTGATTTTACTGGTTATTATTGTCTAGTAAAATAGTACTAAAAACAGTTTCTCAATAGTTTAGTGTATCAAAATTTTGTCCTTTATCAGTCCCGAATACATCTTTTATCAGTTGTTGTTATGACTGTCTTGGATATCCCGTGAAGATTATGTGTTGTTACTTGTCTGAATCTGGTCCTGTTTCAGTCCTTATACATCCTCGTCATTTTTTTTGGGACTGTTACTTTTAACCCGTGAAGATTTATGGTTAATGGTTATTATGTTGTCGCATGCTGGTTGGATAAATTGGTCAGATCTGGGTTGCAAAAGGTGGTCGGAAAATATAGTCGGAAAATTTTGGCCGGAATCTCGCCGGATTTCTTGGTCAAAAAGTCAAAACCCTTATTTATCGCAGTTGCTTGTAAAGCAAATGCGATAAAACCCTCATCTATCTGGATTCGATTTCTTGTATAAGAAATTCGATAATTTTATCGCAGTTGCGTTGTTATCGCAGTTGCGTTATTATCGCAGTCGCGTTATTATCGCAGTTGTGACAACTTTTATCGCAGTTGTGACAAGACCATTTTATCGCAATTGTGACAAGACCAACTTATCGCAGTTGGGACAAGACCACTCATCGCAGTTAGAACAAGACCATTCATCGCAGTTGCTCGGGTCAACGGGTCAACCAGTCAATCGGTCAACGGTCAAATTTGGTCAAACAGTAATTAAAAATCAAAATGAAAGAATAGAAGGGGATGAAGAACAGATTCGAACCATAACCAAACCAACATCAGCCTCTATATCTAGACACAACCATTAAAGACTCTCATCACTCCACATCTCTCATCTAAGAATAAACTACAACTCGAATACAAGAATGATCTCAGTTTTTTTTCGTGTGGTTTAAACCCATAACCTTTCACAGATCATATACACGAAAAGAAATTAAACATCACAGATCAATTTTTGAAGCTTAGCTTCTTGTTTATATCCAAATGTAAAAGAAAGACTAATAACAATTATGTTATAATCTGACTTTGATTCGTTCTTTAAAAACAAAACACAACCACAAATTATCACTTACCCGTGACCTTAGTTACGATCTTGATGCCGAAGAAGATTAATTAAAAGGATGTTCATATTGTGCTCAAGTGGCTGTGAGATGTGATTTAAAATCATGAATGAGCTTTGGTTCGTGGGTTAGTATCAATAACATACAGTATATGATGTTTATTGTGATGGTATGTGGTGATTCGTATGTTTAAAGAATGAATGGGATAATGGAGAGTTTATTATTATTTGATGAGATGTGGATTTAAGATTTGGTGGATGTGTTGGGAGAAATATGAGTATGGTAGGCGAATGAGTTTAATATGATATTAGGGTTAAGTGGTGTGTGTAAGTGTGTGTTAAATACCCGAAATTATTAGGGTTGTTTGTTTTGGATCGAGTTGATATGCTGCTTTGGACCAGACTATTTTTTACTCTTATGGACCAGATTTTTTTTTGTGGTTGGGCTGACATGAGAATTGTGAGCTGGACTTATATACTTGTTTGGTTCAGTTGCAATGAACATGTATTACAAACGCTTAAATGACTACCACAATTGTCATCCGAATTTTTTTTGGATACAATTTTTAATTTTAGTATGACAAGTAGTATTTTTGGTGTTACAAATTTTCACGGGGATACGTTTTTGACAAGATCGGGATAAAACCATTATCATAGTTCACTTAAACTGTCAAAAGGCTAGTGTTGGGTATTGAACCGCAAGATGTGACTACGGGGTTAATTCTTTATTATTTATTTGAGGTTGAAGTGGGATATCACGGGTGCGTGTACTTAGTATCTTGAAGATATCGGGGTTGGTTGGATGCATGATTCTTCGAGATCCTTGTTCGAGCTTTCAACATTTACAATGACGAAGACTTGGATATCTAGTTATTTTTTCTTTCTACCTATTACAAAATAACTATCACTTTAAAGGAGTTACGTTGTAGTGCTCAAGTGTCACACAAGATGTGGATTATTCAAGATGAATTCATATACAGTAAAGGATGGTTGGATGGGTATATGAATCGACCTATGCTTAAAGGAGTTACGTTGTAGTGCTCAGTATAGGTTCCTTAGTCAGACAATAGTGCAAGCTTAAGTCACAAGTTCGGGTTATTTTACTTCAGTCTCAAGTTCGTAATACTGGGTTTTCTCCATCAGTGGTCACTACAAAAAGCCGTCAGAATGATAATGGGGTCGGTAAAGAGTTAGATGAGAAGAGTAAAGAAGAGTAGAGATTTTATCAGCAGTTGATTCTCACGGGCTATTTTTGGTACTTCACACATCTTCGACTAATTGGACATACAGGGTTTACGCTGCCTCCGTTTCCATCGTAACCATAGTGTGTATGCTTCCGATTCCGCGAAGACATCGTGGGGGAAGAGAGAGTAGATGTGCTTTGACTTTCTTTGACTTTCTTTGCATTTTTTGCGAAAACACTCTTTTTCCAGATGGATCTGCATTCAGGGGGAAGAAATGTGCACATCGGGGATGCATAACAGACTCACGTGATCGAGCTTACAATTTTATTACTACCGGAAGACGTCCGCAGAGATGATCAGTGGCTCAGTTTTGTGATTTTGGTGTACTCGTTTCAACTTTCGCAGGGTGTGAAGTGTGAAGTAGCCTACTTATGTGAGAAGATCTTGTTGATTTCTTGCATGTTACCCCCGAACGGAGTTTCCGCATTAAGCATAATCGTTTGCTTGGTGTGGTTTACAATGTCATCTACAAATTCCGCTGCGTACTTACAACCTTCAAAAGTTAGAAGACGTGTTAACTACATCAAAGTTTCGAATCTGCTGAAGACGGTTGTCAGTTTGGGGGGAAGCTGATTCAGAAACTTCACCAATAAGAAGTGTACGAAGAAGCCGTTAAAGACATGCAGCATGAATTGGGGGGAAGTTAATCCAATTCATGTTTATTACATCATTTGACTACAAGTGAAGAAAAGTTCTCAAGCCGAGGTACAAGATATAGACAAAGAGCGTCAACTGTAATCATCCTCAGCACATGAAGAGCTTATGAAGACCTTTCTTTATTTGTATTTTTACTTGTAGGATATGATGTAAGTAATCCCATATGTTGCCACATTGGGGAAGATTGTTGGGAATGCTTCTCGCACCAAAATGTGACAACATATTTGGGATTATATTAGTTATCATGTTTGGCTCAAACACATGGACTGAAACCGTCAATATTGTAAAGTCATGTGTTTGGCCCTATAAATACACCTCCTAGTCTTCACTAGGAGGGTTGAAGCTTTTGTGTGTTTTTCATCTTTTCCTATTATCAATAAAATCATTCAAGTTTCCTCTTTATCTTTTTCTTTACTTTCTCTCACTAAACTTTACCATGGAGATGATGATTTTTCATCATCCAAGACCTCCCGATTCACAATAAGTTAACCAAAACACGATCCATCAAAAGCCGTAGGACTCGGGATTTGGCAAATATATAATGAATAATGTATAATAATAATAATAATCCAAAGCCGATAAAAGTTTTCTGTTTCCTGACGGTTCGCTCCCGTTGTCTCAGACTTCAAAAAGGCAGAGGAAAAATATCCAAGGTCAAAATAAGACTCCCGATTCTTGACGGTTCGCTGCCGTTGTCTAGGTTGTTTAAAAGGCCAAGGATCAATAATATGTGCTTAATAATGTTAAAAATGCCAAATTTTGACTCCGGGGGTATCATAATAAAAGCTTCTATCTCTGGACTCGTAGATGAGTTGTTTCGGTCGTATATAAAAGGGATATCCTCAAAATCGTGTTAAATCAGAGACCTTGATGTGGACCTCATTTTTGTATGCAACGGTTTTCGAGGGAAGGTTTGGAAACTACTTTGCGTCTAAACTAGGTATCTTTATCGGACTAAAACTTATCGAAACGAGAGTATGAAGAAATTCATTTCCCACCAAAAATAAAATAAATAGAGGAAAATAGGAATTTGAGAACAAGAAGTAATACACAATTAGCTTTTATGGGTAGTGTTGGCATCTAACTTGTAAATAGACAATGATTTCGTTTTTAAGCTTAGTTTGGGGACTCGTGAAAAATCAGGAACGACGAATTTTATCCGTATGGTCACTTCTTTATGAGTCGTATTTCCTACTCGTTGACCCTAAAAGTTATTGATAGATAATGATTGTCAACAAAACCGTCACGTGGAAAATAAGAAAATACAAAAATAGAATAAAAAGGAAAATCGGGGAGTTTTTAAAACTTTGGATTTCTTGATCTCTTTTAAAAATTTTGCTACTTCTCAAAGTTAGTAAAAAGAGATTGGAAATTTTTGGTTTTGAAAACGTGTTTTTATAACATTGCGTGAGGACACAACAATATCTTAGTCTGGGGGGATTTTGGTATGTGCTTAAACACATACCTTTATTTGACCAAAACCGGACCCAAATAGACCAAAAATTAACCAATTATGCCAAATATCTCGTGTTTTTGTGTTTATGATTGTGCAGGGAAGGATATTGTAAAAATGGACAAATATCGAGATAAAAAGACAAACCGAGCACGGGATTTGGAAGAAGATTAAAGAGCCGAAGCCGGGAAAGATATCTATGCTCAAAAGTCAAAATCAATCCTCAAGTTTCATCAAATGAAAAGTATCCCTTGGATAATACTTTGCAAAAATGGCAGGAAAGGTCCCTATAAATTTAGATTTTACACCTTTGATCCTTGTCAAAATTATCAAATCCAAAACTAAAATACAAACCAGATTTTTAATTACCCATCCAAACCCAAATCTAATAACTCACAGCCCAAATAAACCAACCCAACCCAATCTCCTTAAATAAACCCAAGCCCAGTCCTTTTATTCTAACCCGACCCAACCACCAAACCCGGACAATTAATATTAATGCCCAGTCAAACAAACATTAAAAAATATTACCCAACCCGCCTTTTATCTGTTCTTCCCCAAATATTACCCAGGTAGAACCCTAGTTTACCCGTACTCAAAATTACCGAGATTAAGGGTAGAACCGTACTTCACCCTCGATTCTAGAAGGTCTGACAACATGGCAGTATTGCTGACACGCACGGATTGCCAAGGTGGAACAATAGAGACCTCTCATTGGTTGAGACACCTCACGAATTTGATCCAAGGGCTGATAATCATGGATTGGAGATCAAGGGAGATTTAAGGGTCAGGATTGAAAGATGAAGCCCCTAGAAGCTTCTGCTTATGGTTTACAATAAGTTCATAATATGGAGTTGTTTTATTTCTATTTGAGCTGTTTAGCTTTTGGTTAGCTTATTTATCAGCCCTTATCTGCCTCAGTAGACCTGTTTAGAACTGCACTATAGCTTTGTTGCTTTTAGCTTATTTTGTATCTGAACTGCTTATCTACTTATCTTGGCCTGCTTATTCTGCTTCCCTTAGTTTAGTTTATTTCATTCATTCCCTAAGCCCTGTTTGTTTAAAGCTTTCTGAGCTTAGTTTCAAATAAAATATTCTAAAGACATGTTGTAGTCAGCTATTAATCAAGTTTCTAAATTAGTTTCTTGTTAAATAGTAATGTGCTAAATAGGATTTATGCAATAGATAAACAAAAAAATTACTAAATAAAATTGAAATTTTTGCTATAAAACTGGGTTGATTGAGTCACTTTTATTTTCTACATTATTTTAGTATAAGTATTTTCAGTAGATTTTCATAATTTTCCAAATTGTTTAATATTTTTAATCGTTTTATTTCTTAAATTTAGTTTTTAATTCATAAAAAATAAAATAAAAATCAAAAAAATAAAATTCTTTTTCCTAAATTTTCTTTATCATTAGAATGTAGGAAAATTATTTTCATGCCGTAGGATTAGTAGTGCTTCAAATCACTTTTATTTTGCGCTCGTACGTAGTTTTGATTTATTCACGCGTTTTTAGGATTTCCCTTACGTTTTCCTTAGAATAGAATTTTTCTTGCTTATTTACTGTTTTTAGTTTATGTTTCATCATTTTATTTTTTAAAATTCATTATCACTCACTTTTATTCACTATTCACTGCACGTTTCACGAACCCGAATCACAATTCCATTCACACCTTCGTCGGGACAAACGACTCGGGTTTTACATTATTTCTTGTGTAATTCCTTGAACTATAATTGACAAATCAATTTTTCTCAGGCTAACATCATTCGCCTTCATATAGTTTGAAAAATCATTCGTAGGTGCAGCTTGGGGCGCGGGAAGTAGATTATGTTGCTGAGGCGGAGGAAGTAGAAATTGATTTCCTTGATTAAAATTGCCCTGCTTTTGATTAAAATTTCCCTGATTAGTGTTGGGATTTTGAAATTGATTTTGATTGTTCTGATTAGCTTGATTGAAACCGGGTGGTCCAAGATAATTGTTAGAACGATAGCTTAAGAGATTACGGTTTCCTTGTGGTTGGTAAGTATTACCTCCCTGATTGTAGGTTCCCGTAGCAGCATAAACGTTCTCTTGAGTGTAGCCACCGGCGGCTTGACACTCGGTATAAGAATGTGGACCACCACAAGTCTCGCAACTTTGGTTAACAGCATTTACTTGATGACGATTGTTATTTTGATTCTGATTTTGAGACATTCTCAAGAAAGCAATGGACAAATCATCATACTTTTTGGTGAGGTCAGCTATTTCGGGGGAGGAAGAAGTAGTGATAGATCTGATTGACTCGCCCCTCTCGGCTGAGGAATCCCAAAACTTATGGTGGGCGGTCATATTCTCGATGAGATCATAGCACTCTTCGGGTCGCCTTTTCATAAAAGTCCCACCGGCAGCAGCATTGATCGTGTCACGGTGTCTCAAAGTTAACCCGTTATAGAACGTATCTATGATAGTGACGAGTAACATGTTATGATTTGGACACCGATCAATCGAAAGCTTATAGCGTTCCCATGCTTCGAATAAAGATTCATCGGGAAGCTGTCGGAAATTGCTAATATCATTTCTTAATTTCGTCACCATCGATGGTGGAAAATATTTTACAAGAAATTTTGAAACCATTTCATTGAAATTATGAATAGAATTCTTCGGAAGACGATCAAACCAAGCGGTGGCATGATGTGTCAATGAATATGGAAAGAGATATAAGCGAAGGGCGTCATCGGAGACCCCATTTTGCTTCATACTCTGGGTGACGGTTAGAGATTTATCGAGATGCTTGTTTGCATCGTCACCCGGTAATCCGTGAAATTGACAAGAATTTTGGACTTGTTGGATCATATGGTGTTTAAGTCCAAAATCCGTAGCTTCGATGTTAACGGGAGCGATCGGCCCGCCCCGTCCGTGCATAGTCGGTTGGCACAGCTCCTCCATCATTCGGAGATCGGGAGATCGGGAGCTGGAATCGGGTCTTGATGATTACCACCCATCGGCGGGGGAATCACATTTTGATCGTTATTGTTCATTTCTTCAAAATTATCCAAATTTGACAAATCAACTCGGTGATTATGACGAATAATTTTCTCGGGATTAGAAAGAGGAGAAAGAAGATCGTTCGAGGATGAACGGGTGTTCATACACTAACAAGATACAAAATTAAAAAGAAAAACAAATTTTGAAAAGGAAAATATTTTTGGGTTTTTATATTAAGAAAAACTTTTGAAAACAATATTTTTGGTAACCGATTCGTCAACCGTTGTTCGTTTCCTCTTTAGACTACTCGCAGAGTGGCGGAAGAGAAGAATGGATCTCTTTTCGGTTTGCAATTTAATGTCAAAACCTCCTTAAACCCCTTGTATAGGTTGTAATCTAAAAGTAATCCGAAACAATTAACTTCATGATTTCTTTTGTTGGTTTTTTAATTTTTTGTTATTTTTAACACTTTAGGAAAAGTGTTTGTGGTTTTTAATTTTTTTTTTTTTTTATAATAATAATAAGAAAATATTCACAAGATAAAAATGATAACTTCACGGGGAAGGATCTTCAAAACACGAATCGACAAACGAGAATCAAGAATTCACTTCAAACCCTCCCCGGCAGCGGCGCCAAAAACTGATTCGTTGAAATCATATAGTATATATTTATAGTCCAAAGAATACAAAGGAAGTATGTATTCCCGGGTCGTTATGTCCCAACGAAGGAATGAATGGAATTTCGGTTCGAGTCGTGAAACGTGTCGTGAATTGTGATAAAAGTGAATATTTTGGAATTTAAGCTACAAATAATGAAATACGAACTAAAAACAGGTAATAAAGCTAATAAAACAAACATGTAAGGCACACGTAAGTAAAAACGTAAAGGAAACTAAAAACGAGCACGCTCGGGCTAATCCCGAGCCTAAAAAGTGAAATCTATGAAATACTAATCCTAGAAACGCAAAACTATTTTTCCTAAGTCCTAAATGATAAAAGAAAATTTTAGAAAAAAGAAATTTATTTTTTTGACTTTTATTTTATTTATTATGATTTAAAAACTAAATTATACTAATTAAAAGATTAAAAATACTAAAACTATTTAGAAAAATCTGAAACTTTGCAGGAAAATACTTTAAGGAATGCAGAATCTAAGAAAAATAAGTGCAAGTGCACAGCTTATTGGAATAAGCAGTTTAAAGGCAAAACAGCTTTTTAGCTTAATAGGGAAAATAAGGCTTAAGTAAATAATTTGTGTAATACCAAACGGAAAAGACCCAAGGGCAGAGTTGGTGTTGTGTGTTGAGGTGTTTAAAGGGTTGAGGCTAGGTTGAGGTCAGGGGTTCGAGCCTGCCTCACCCTTGACTTCCCTAGCTTCCCTTTTTGCAATTTTTCTTTTTGGAAAATGTTTATAAGCTAAAAATATTGAACTTTTGTGAAAGAATTATTTTTTTTACTTTTGAAATAAGCTGGAAAAAGCTGTAATGTGAGACAGATTCAAAATAACTTACACTAAACAAAGCTAAAACTGATTTAAGCTAAGATAGATCCTACAAGCAATAAGCTGAACCTAATAAGCTAATTCTAACCTAATGCAACCTAAATAAGCAAACTAGACCTAATTAAGCTAACCTAATAAGCCTAATAAGCTGGAAACCAAAACAAGCAAAAATCCTAAACTGAATATCCAAGCAAGTTGACTAGGGGGTTTTAAGCTAATCAAAAAGCTAGAAGACTATAAGCTATGACCATGAAAACTAAAAGCAGTTAAAGTTAAGCAACCGGAAGAACCTACATAACCAAAATCAGACAATTTGAACTTCATTTAGACCTTAAAAATAAGCTAAGTTTACTGACAGATAGGACACTGTTTTACAATTTCAGACTCAAAACAGACTGAAAGTGCGTTTTGAGCTATGAAATAGACTAGAGAATGAATAAGCTAGACCTTGTTAACCAAAAACAGATTGAAATAAGCTAACAAAGAACATACAAGAACACTTTTTGAAAATTTTGAAAATGGTTTAAATACTTAAAAATGATCTGATATAAGGCTAGTTAAAACATATTTTCGGTTTTTTTTTTTTTTTTTGAAATGTTGACACAGACTTGAAAACTTGACCCAAATGACTTAGACCCTTATGAACACTATACAAATACTTGAAAATGAACTAAAATGACTGATTATGACTCAATAAAAACAACACTAAAGGACTTTTAACTGATTTTCAAAAATAAGCTGATCTAAATTGATTCAAACCTTTAAACTTTGAGAACTTGTATTTAACCCTAAAACTTAATCAAAACAGTTTAAAATGACTTAAAAACTAGAGTAAATTACACCGTTCGTCCCTGTGGTTTGGGGGCACTTTCATTCTCAGTCCCTATTTTTTTTTTTTTTTTTTTGCTTTTTTCGTCCCTAGAAAGTTTAAAACGCACGTTGTAGGTCCCTAACTCATTATTTGACTAATGCCGTTTGTTGACTGGCAAGTAAGCAGGGGTAATTTAGTCATTCTAGCTTATATAATTTACATATACCCTCCAACCAACACCACCACCTGCCATCACCATCACCAACCTCAACCTCAACCTCAACCTCCAGTCATCTATCTTCCTCATGTTTAAACCCAGATTCCGGCGACCCCAAACCCATATTCCGGCGACCAAAATCAACAGAAATATCCGGCTACCAAAATAAACTCCTAAAACTAGTCAAATTATTAACAAATTAAGAGGAATATACCTTTATACTGCCAACTTTACAAGATTGCCCAGTCTCAAAATTTTCAAACACGTCCATATATCTTCTCACACTCAGGATACGGCTTTACATAAAGATTATAAAATCTCAACCTACTAAATTTAACCAACGACCTCAACCCCACCTCATCCCCTATCCCACCTCTCGATCTCAAATGCTCAATCACATTATACCGAGGAACAATCTGTGTCTCAAAATTAACCCCTAAATACTCCGGAACATCAACCAACCAGCCAATATCAAACTTCATTTCCTTCACTAAAAATTCAATCTTTTCGTCAATTTCCTTCACGTCATACAAAATTGCCCTCGGCTCTCTCCACAAAATACTAAACGCGTCTCTATACACCAACCCATGTCTATGCAAACAATCAACTCTTAACTTAACTTCATACGACGCCCTAAACACCAACCCATGTCTATGCAAACAATCATCTCAAAAGCCTTTGCTTCTGTTTCAATTTTCAGCACACGTTCACTAACTTGGCTAATCTATCCACAAAGACTTCAGCCTCTTGGTCTTCCTTGGTCCAAAATAGTCGAACAAAAAGAAAAGAAGGAACGGTCAAGAAGACAAAATATAACCTGAACCAAACAACAAACTTCAATCCAAACAATAAACCTAAATCCCAAATGACTAACAACATCATTTCCATCACACGGCTACAACCAACAACACAACCAATATCCAACTCCGACACTATACTAATCTCATACTCCATCTCATGCCACAAACTTTCAAGACTCGAACTTAAACGAAATGAAATAAAGAGATCTCAGATTCAGTCAACTCTTATACCAATCTTTAAAAGATTTTAAGGTTGAACTTTAAAACCATCATTGATCATTTTGGAAGCAAAGCTTCCTTAATATCCGGAAAAAAAAAGGAAAGGATTTATAACAAAGATGTTACAATCCTTTCTTGGTTCGTTCAAAGATCAAAATCAACACGAAATAAACATGTTGACACCTACCCGAGACCATCTTTCAGATCTTGAAGCTTTAAAAAACGCGTTCTTGATTCGGATTAAGGATAAATTTGAAGAAGACAACAAGATAACGGTACGGTTGTTTGCTTGTGTTTGTGATGTTTGTTAATGATGAAGCGAAAAGTGTACCGCTTTTAAGGGGTCATTTAAGCCCTAAATCGTATTTATTTGATCAAATATTGCCCTAAATCGTTCCTTTTGTCATTTTAGGTACTTTTGAGAAGAAATCTGGAAAAGGAGGCATTTTGGACGTTTTTGGAGCATAAAAGTAAAGAAAACGACAAAGTCTCAAAAATCGGCTAAAAGTTACCTTTGACGGCGTCAGGATTAACCCTGGACGGCGTCATGGCTTGGCAAAAGTGGTGGATGTGAAATTTACTCATGATAAGCCAGTGAAAATTGCATGTGAATTCTGACGGCGTCACGCTTTAACCTAATCAAGGTCGTCACGGCTTAATTTAGAGAGGGACGGCGTCACGTTCATAGTTTGACGGCGTCAAGCCTTGATAAGCCAGAATGGATTTTGGAGAGCTAAAGAGGGACGGCGTCAAGTAGGCCATCCGGGAACCCTAAAAGCGGCGTGGTGACGGCGTCACACTCCATAACGTGACGCCGTCAGATGTAAAAATCTATATATAGTTTTGCAATTCTTTGTCATTAGTGTGGAACTTATTGGGGAACTTTGTGTGTGAAAACCCTAGGACGAATTTGGCAGCTCTTTCAAGGCTTTTTGCCTTGAGATCTTCCATGTTACATTGAAGATAAGTTATCAATTAATCATTCAATATGTCTATGTGTTGTTTGATTCTATCTTATTCTTGTCTTTTGTTTAACATGTTAGGCTAGATTTATCTTGTGTTTGCTTAGATCTAATGAAACCTAGCTATTGATTATTGGTTATTAGTGTGTTATTAGTTGTATTGGATGATTGTTCATCTATGTTAGGCTTAAGAAAACTGGCTAACTTCCTAATCGGTAACTTGCTTGAACGTCTTAAGAAACATGAACCAAATGCGTACTAAAGGTTTTTATGGTTGTATTTAATGCACAAGCGAATTCTAGTGATCCCATGTTAGGAGCTTCCTAGCCGGCTCGACATAGGAGTGAAGTAGGAGCTTGTAGAGTTGGGGAAGTACGTACGCCACCCCACGAATGGTATTAAGGAATACACCCGTCATCCACGCGACTAATACACACTAATCAACCGGTAAAAGATAGTTAGGGAGTAAGGAAATCTAAGTAAACACATTTCTCTCTATATAAGTTTCCACCAACTTTTCATTTTCAGTTATTTTATTTTATTTGTATTTGTAGTTATTTGGGTTAGTTGACTAGCAACTAATTCCGCCCACTCCTTAAAACCCGAGATTTTACTTGCTTTCATAAAAATTATAAAAACATAAAAAAGAATCTTCCTCAACCCTTAGACCTAATTAGAGTAGTCTTTCATACCTAACGAACACTATTCCCTGTGGAGAACGATCAATCCCCCGTACTTACCACTACACTATACTACATCGGTCAGGTACACTGCCTGGTGGGGTTGTAAGCCTCTTGAGATCCCTCGAGAGGTAAAACCTGTTGTAAGGTTGCAAAACCACGCATCAAGTTTTTGGCGCCGCTGCCGGGGAATAGTTATTGTTTAGGTTGAATTTTTATTTTATAGGTCTACTCACTAGATTCCTTTCTAGTGAGATTTTTTTTTTATTAGCTTTCTAGTAGTCTATCTTTTTTTTTCTTCGTTTCTTTGTTCGTAACCATTACCATCCGACATCATGGAAGGTGGTAATATCCTCGATCCCAACAACCCACCACAACAACCACCACCTCCTAGAGCCCGTACTTTAGGAGAGTATTCCCGTCCTAGCCACCATGGCTATCGAAACACCATTGAGCTCACTCAAGGAGCCAATGTCACACCCTTGCGATCCGACACCATCCGGTTGGTGCAAAGCGGATGCGCATTCCATGGACTTCGTTCTGAAGATCCTAATCAACACCTCAAGGACTTTCTTAAAATCGTTGATTCTATAGACCTTGATGTTGCCACTCGAGAGACGACCCGATTGCGTCTCTTTCAATTTTCTTTGCGGGACCAAGCTAGTCAATGGCTAGAACGTCAACCCGCAGGATCCATTACCTCTTGGGATGATCTCACCACTCGTTTCCATGCTCAGTTTTTCCCACCGGGAAGAACTACCAAGCTAAGGAATGATATCTTGATGTTTCAACAATGTCAAGGCGAAACCCTCTACGAGGCATGGACTCGATTCAAGGACTTACTCCAAAAAGTCCCTCACCATGGCATAGAACTTTGGCTCCAAGTCCAAATCTTCTATGACCATATCAATTTCCCCACGAAGCAAACCATTGACCAATCGGCCGGTGGTAAGCTACGTGATCTAAGTGCGGAACAATCATGGGCTCTCCTAGAGGATCTTGCTCTTTATGACAACGAAAGTTGGAGTGATCCCCGTGATTTGAATAAAACGGTCAAGGCAATATCTTTGCCTTTGAACAATTCAAGCACTTCCGACCGTAGGATCATAGAACTCGAAGACCAAGTCAAGTTTCTCATGAAATCCTACGAGGCTCCTAAACCTTCAAGCCAAGTGAACAAAATCACTTCTTCATGTGAATTATGTAGTGGTCCCCACGACACTCGTGATTGCATGGAACTCCCCGAACAAGCTTTTGTGGACTACGCATCCTCGCGTACCGATGGAGCGGGAGACAAATGGTACACTTTCAAACCCCAGCCAAACCATTACGGTGATTCATACAACCCCTCATGGAAAAATCACCCGAACCTTAGGTGGAAACAAAACCAAAACACACAACAAACCAATTCTTCCAACCCACCTAGTCGTTTCCAATCAAGCGGTTCCAACTCGAACCGTACTTTCAACAACAATCCTTCCGGCAATGGTAGTACCGATAACTTTGAAGGATTGATGTCTCAATTTATGGCATCTCAAGAAGCTCGTTTAGCCAAGTTTGAAACCGATTTCAAACAAAAACAAAGCGAGATGACCGATAAGATTGACACCTTGTTGAAAGCCCTCAATGACCGAGAAATGGGAGCACTCCCTAGCAACACGGTCAAGAACCCGAAACTAAACGTCAACGCTATTTCATCGGTTTCGTCCCCTAGTTCTTGTCCACAATATTATTCGGTCAATTCCATGAGCGCGTGTTTCAAACAAACCCATGTCATAGTTGAAACACCTCCCACTCAAAACCTTGACGAAGAATTCAAGGAGCTCCACCTTGAAAGTCCGGTTGTTGATGAGTTGGATGAGAAGAAGCTCAAGTTAGGCGAAAAAGGGACCGCCTTTGTTCATAACAAGCTACCTAAGAAGTTAGATGATCCGGGCTTATTTGTTCTACCTTGCAAGATCGGTAATTCGGAGGCTTATGACACATTAGCCGATCTTGGATCAAGCCTTAACCTACTTCCGTTACCTCTCTACACCTCTCTAAAACTAGGAAAACTTGAAGAAACCGAGGTAATAATAGGCTTAGCGGATGGAAGTGTTGCTTACCCGGTTGGAGTAGTCAAAGACGTATTAGTACACATTGGAAAACTAACCATTTTAGTCGATTTCCATGTCCTTGATATGGTTAGCGACCCTACATGCCCCTTGTTGATAGGTAGAGGATTTTTAGCGACCGCTAGTGCTATGATTGATTGTAAGGAATCTAAGATAGCGGTAGGAGAAGGAGATACTTGGTCAGTCTATGATGTGAAGAAACATGCCTATGATACTAGTGAGGAACCAACACCACATTGGTTAGAATCAAATAGGAGACCATCTAGATATGGACCTTGGATCGATAGAGACTTCATAGGACCCCAATGCCCATTTTACCTAGAAGAGGACTTTGTTAACCGAACACATACGGTAGAGCAACTCTTGGCTAGGGACACCGAATTGGATCCATTTGAAGACTCTCTAGTTTTTAGAAAGATGATTGATTTCCTAGGAGTTTTGCCAATTAACCTAGGAATGAATAAGTGGACGTGTGAGGAAGATGATCATAAGTGGAATTAGGACAAACCACCCAAAGATGGAGATGGGTCATGGCATATTAAGATGACATTGTATGACCCGGATGGAGAGAAGTTTGAAAAGATATATCGTACTAAGCGGACCAATAGGAAACTTCAATCCAAGCTTAACCCTAAAGACGTCCTCGATGACGAGCTTACTTACATAGGGTAGCGTGACTTTGAGTCTAGCTACAAGACTCGTTAATAAAGAAAAGCGCTTCTTGGGAGGCAACCCAAGCTTTCTTTATTTGCTTTGTGTGTTTGTTTATTTGTTTGTTTGATTTTATTTGTTTCCGTATGTATGTTTAATTTTTATTTTTATTGATTCATGTTCAAAACTAAATTGTGAAAATGCTTTATTTTGTTTTTAACTTCGTCTTAACTACATATAAAGGTATTTTGCAAAAGATAAGTGTAAGGGAAATCTAAATCGGTTTATTAGAACACAAATGAACATGAATCATAATAATATTAAATTAGCATACATATTAGTATTTGTTTGAGTCAAATGCTTGTATCGAGTCATAATGATGTTTTGCAGGATTTCCAGGAAGTAAGGTAGAGGTTTTTCCAGAAATTTTCCGGAAACTTAACATAAGAATTTTGTCAGATCATTTCTGACGGCGTCAGGGTTTATAACCTGACGGCGTCAGGTTTAATTTTCTGAAAATTTTTGAAAGTTTTGTTTTCATAAAAAGTTTTTATTAAATCTATAACTTATAATCTCCAGGAATCTGCAAAATTATCATTCCACAAGCATTATATCCTTATATATAGACTTTATCCCGCCGATGTTATGCAGGTTTTCGTGTTTGTTTTCTCAGGTTTAACAGGTTATTTTGGACAAGGAAATGTTTGTTGGATCAAGCTTATGGCGATGCATTAGTCATGGAGCTTCAACATTACCTTGGAAGAAGATCTAACCGTGTAACTTCATTATCCACCGAGCGAATCAGGGGAGTATTTGATTTCATTCTTTTACTTTATGCTTTTACATCTTGTTATTTGAACATTGGGGACAATGTTCATCTTAAGTGTAAGGGGGGGGTAAAAGTACGATTTTAGAGAATGCTCTTACGCTTGATTTTTGTTTGTTTAAAGGTAGATGTGTAATAAAACTGAGAGAAATACCTGTTAGGGCAATTTTAGTGCCAAATTTAAAATTTTTTACAACATTTAGGAGTGAAACTTTGGTCTTAATGAGGGTCTCATGGATAGGAGTTATATGACTAGCACAAAACCGTACCACTAAAAAATTTTCCACCCCCAAATATGTGAGGTTCGCCCCTAGAATTGGTAGGAAAAGCATTTATGCTATGATGTGTGTACCGGTAGCACTTAGATTCTAGAACTTGCGTTAGGACCATTCCGAGGCCACAAGTGAGACTACATTCGTGTAGTTAGATTTACTACATGATAAGAGGCATTAGGATTAACCCATTGTTTTACACCTGTGTTTTTGTTGTAATTACTTTGGCTACATTGGTCAAGTAATTCTCCCACACCCTTTGCATTGTACTCATTTTTAGTACACGATACCCCTAGTACACCCCTCAGAGCCTATCTTTTCGTTTCGACCTTTAAGAATTTTACATAAAGGAAGAATTTGTTTACACCCCACTAAAATGTACACCCAAATCGCCTTAGCCTACCTTGTATGCACTCATTTTTAGTGCATTATTGTTACAACATTTGTTTAAACCCCAAGTTAATTATCTAATTGATTACATGGTTGCTAAGTCGAGTCATATCCTTGTACATATTGTTTTGGGACGATTGGGACTCATGGGTAAAGTACTAGTGTAATGGAGTAATGGGGAAGAACATCATTTATTACCCCCATATGTGCTAAATATTTTAAAAGTACTCCAAGTTTTTCAATTATCTTAATTCGAGTCATTAGAATAGTTTTTGTAAGGTTATGTAAAAGTTCAAGTGTAAGGGGATGTAACGCCCCTATGATGTATTATTTTGGATGGTAGGGCAAAAGTGTATGAAAAAAAAAAAAAAATCGAAAAAAAATCAAGAAAAATACAAAAAAAAATGAGAAAAAGAGAAATAGAAAAAACATACGGACTACCATCCCGTTTCATTTTATGTTTATTTTATGTTTTTGTTATTTTGTTATTTCGTTTCTAGCTTAAGATCGAGTCTAGTCTTGTCTTAGCAACATTGTATAGTACATGTAATTGATCAAGATCTTTAACTCGCCACCAGTAAAATATCCTTTATCCAACAAAACCGTGTTTTCCTTTTCCCTACACCTAACGTTATAACCCATTTAAAAGCCCTCTTTGATAGTTTATCTTAGGTGCTTACGCCTAGTGGATGAGGTTTTCGATCCTTTCCCAAGCCTATGGTAATCTATTTGCTATGACAGGTAGTGAGAGATATTATCCGTTTTCATTTATGAGATTTATTTTGATGACACTTGAGAGATGTGAGTATCTAAACACTACTTGTGAGGTGCTAGTATGTAATCTCCGTGCTTATTATGATTGAAGTGGAACGATTATTTGTTGTAATTACTTTTATGTTTGCATTAAATGACCCCTAACTTGTATTTTGATTAGAATAAAAGCGCATTTGCTTGAGGACAAGCAAATCTCAAGTGTAAGGGTATTTGATGAAGCGAAAAGTGTACCGCTTTTAAGGGGTCATTTAAGCCCTAAATCGTATTTATTTGATCAAATATTGCCCTAAATCGTTCCTTTTGTCATTTTAGGTACTTTTGAGAAGAAATCTGGAAAAGGAGGCATTTTAGACGTTTTTGGAGCATAAAAGTGAAGAAAACGACAAAGTCTCAAAAATCGGCTAAAAGTTACCTTTGACGGTGTCAGGATTAACCCTGGACGGCGTCATGGCTTGGCAAAAGTGGTGGATGTGAAATTTACTCATGATAAGCCAGTGAAAATTGCATGTGAATTCTGACGGCGTCACAATTTAACCTAATCAAGGTCGTCACGGCTTAATTTAGAGAGGGACGGCGTCACGTTCATAGTTTGACGGCGTCAAGCCTTGATAAGCCAGAATGGATTTTGGAGAGCTAAAGAGGGACAGCGTCAAGAAGGCCATCCGGGAACCCTAAAAGCGGCGAGGTGACGGCGTCACCCTCCATAACGTGACGCCGTCAGATGTAAAAATCTATATATAGTTTTGCAATTCTTTGTCATTAGTGTGGAACTTATTGGGGAACTTTGTGTGTGAAAACCCTAGGACGAATTTGGCAGCTCTTTCAAGGCTTTTTGCCTTGAGATCTTCCATGTTACATTGAAGATAAGTTATCAATTAATCATTCAATATGTCTATGTGTTGTTTGATTCTATCTTATTCTTGTCTTTTGTTTAACATGTTAGGCTAGATTTATCTTGTGTTTGCTTAGATCTAATGAAACCTAGCTATTGATTATTGGTTATTAGTGTGTTATTAGTTGTATTGGATGATTGTTCATCTATGTTAGGCTTAAGAAAACTGGCTAACTTCCTAATCGGTAACTTGCTTGAACGTCTTAAGAAACATGAACCAAATGCGTACTAAAGGTTTTTATGGTTGTATTTAATGCACAAGCGAATTCTAGTGATCCCATGTTAGGAGCTTCCTAGCCGGCTCGACATAGGAGTGAAGTAGGAGCTTGTAGAGTTGGGGAAGTACGTACGCCACCCCACGAATGGTATTAAGGAATACACCCGTCATCCACGCGACTAATACACACTAATCAACCGGTAAAAGATAGTTAGGGAGTAAGGAAATCTAAGTAAACACATTTCTCTCTATATAAGTTTCCACCAACTTTTCATTTTCAGTTATTTTATTTTATTTGTATTTGTAGTTATTTGGGTTAGTTGACTAGCAACTAATTCCGCCCACTCCTTAAAACCCGAGATTTTACTTGCTTTCATAAAAATTATAAAAACATAAAAAAGAATCTTCCTCAACCCTTAGACCTAATTAGAGTAGTCTTTCATACCTAACGAACACTATTCCCTGTGGAGAACGATCAATCCCCCGTACTTACCACTACACTATACTACATCGGTCAAGTACACTGCCTGGTGGGGTTGTAAGCCTCTTGAGATCCCTCGAGAGGTAAAACCTGTTGTAAGGTTGCAAAACCACGCATCAGTTAAGTAGTAGAGATGGTGCTCGAATTAATGATGTTACTCCATCCTAAGTTGATGAATTTCTGGGTTTATAACTCTATTTGGGCTGTTGTTTGTAGTTATTAATTTAAGTGTGTCTTCTCTATCGATTGGAGAGTGAAGAGTGAAGTATGGATCTGTGATTTGATTGGAGTTTGGATCGATTTGGGTTGTTGTTGTTTGATTTGTGAAGTATGGATCTGTGTCTTTTGTATTGATTGGAGAGTGGAGAGTGGAGAGTGAAGAGTATAAAGAGTGAAGTATGGATCTGTGTCTTTTTGTATCTATTTGGATCTGTGAAGAGTGAAGAGGTAGAAAGACTAAATTACCCCTGCTTACTTGCCAGTCAACAAACGGCATTAGTCAAATAATGAGTTAGGGACCTACAGCGTGCGTTTTAAACTTTCTAGGGCCGAAAAAAGCAAAAAAAAAAAATAGGGACTGAGAATGCAAGTGCCCCCAAACCACAGGGACGAACGGTGTAATTTACTCTAAAAACTATATCTAAGACCAAATTAGAGCTAGTTGAATTTAAACTTTTGACCAAAACTAAAAAAATCTGCTATTCCAAACACCCCTTAAAACCTAAGATGTTTTTGATTTTTTAAGTTTTTGACCAATTTAAACTCAAGTTTTGAAATACAACTGTTGGATAAGCTAATATGATGACTGAAAAGCAAAAGTAAACTAAAAATAAGCACTTAAATAAGCCAAAACAGATTATGCATATTTTTGTGTTTTAATGAAAACTAGAAATAAATGAGAACAATCTACAAATAAGCTACGAAATAAGCAAACACAGTAAAAATAGACAGAATTAAGCTGAATTTAAACTCATAAGCACTTTAATAAGCAGAATAAGCAGTTTAGACTATGAAATGGAAATAAATGAAACTTACAAAAGCCCTTGCTCAAAACAGGGCAAAATGGCTCGAGGAGCTACTCTACAAGCTCTAGCTTCTCAAAGACAAGCTATTGACAGCAATAAGCTCTTCCCTTGCTAGCTTATCATCCAAAACAGCTTATTTTAGCTTATTGTTGACTTTTGTTGACTTTTTTTTTGAATTAAGACAGAATTAAAGTAATAATAAGCTCACAAAAGCTATATGAAGCTAGTATGAGCTTAATCTAACAGTAAAATAGCTTATTGAAGCTGAGTTTAAGTAAATTCAAACATATTTTTGTATTTTTGAAGTGATTTTCTTATTTTTTTTAGATTTTTGATTAAAACAGAAATGAAAGCTAAATAACTTTTAAAAGCTGAAAAGTAAACTTATAAGAAGCTTATGAAACAGTAAATGAGCTTTAACAACTACTAGTAAACTAAATAGAGAATTTAAGTAAGCTAAGTAAACATGAATTATAAAAGGAAACTTAAACTTTCATTAACAAAACTTCAAATTACACTATTAAAAACTGAATTACAATGATTGATTAAGCTAATAAAACTAGAAAATTAAAATAGCAGCATAACGACCCTAAAATTCTAACTCTTAAACTGTGACCAAGAGGCTTGTATTTATAGCCACGGGGTGAGGGGTGCATTAGGGTTTGAGAAGCTCCTAGACCCTCTTCTCAGAGCCCTTGATCAATCCCATCATCATTTGCTCAATTTCCAGCCTTCGGATCATGTGATGACATGTTTTATCCAATCAAATGCTTCCAAATTTCCATGTGGCATTCCTTGTTGTCAGCCTTGCCAGGTCTTCTAGAAGGTGTACTAAGGAGTGGGGTTAATTTTGGTGAAGCGGGGTAAAAGGAGGAAGACGGGTGAATAGTAACTAGGAAAGGGCGGGTAAAGGGTTTGACAGATTTTTGTTTATTGTTTTGACTGGTGGGTCGGGTATTGGTGTTGGGTAAAACGAGTTAGGGAAGTGGGCTGGATCTGTTTTGGGTTTGGATTAATGGATTTGGTGTTTATGGTTTTATTAGATTTGTAGTATTATAGGATTTAGGATTTAGTGTACTTTTAGGTATAATGAAGGGACCAAAAGTGTAACTTCTGAATTTCCAAGGACCACTTCTGCCATTTCTCCAAAATAATTCCAAAGGCTTTTCATGCAATACTTTGATTCTTCAAGGACCAAATTTGACATATGAGCATAAATAAGATCTTTCATTGAAAATTGCTTCCCCGGCCTCGGCTTTTCTAATCTTTCCATTCTCGTGCTCGTTTTTGTCCATTTTTCCGTGTTTTTCATCCATTTTCTTGATATCCATACCTGCACATGCATAAACACAAAAACACATTATATTTGGCATATTTGATCAGTTTTTGGTCATTTTGGTCCGTTTATTTAGGTAAAATATATGTGTAATTTAACACATATCACTTAGCTTTTCACTTTCCAACTTTCCCTTTTAGCTTAAAACATCAGAACTGCTTTTTAATTTAGCTTTCATTCTGCTTATTAGCTTTGTTTTGCTTATTTAGTTTGCCTTTAGGTCTTAGTAGCTTAGGTAGTCATTAGCTTATAGCTTATAGCTTTTTAATTAGCTTATCAACTTTCATTTTTGCTTTATAAACTTTTATTCAAACTGTTTTGCTTTTCAGCTTGTTTCAGCTTAATCAAAGTTTTTCAAAAAAATTGTTTTCACAAAAAGTCTTTATTTTATTCTTATTTATAAGTTTCAAAAAGTAAAAATCAAAAATAAAATTTTAGCAAAAAGGTAAGGTCTAGGGGCCGAACCTGGGACCTCACCCTCACACAGCCTCAACACCACACACACAATACCAGTCGCCCTTGGGTCTTTTTCAATCCTTATTTGCAAAATTTAGTAGTTAACCTTCTTTCCTTATTTTAGCTTATAAAACTGTTTTGCTTATTTTCTGCTTATTTTGAAAAGCTGTTTCCCCAATTTTATTTTTCTTAGATTTAGTATACTTTAAAGTATTTTCTTGCAAAGTCTCAGATTTTTCTAAATAGTTTTAGTATTTTTAATCTTTTAGTTAGTATAATTTAGTTTTTAAATCCTAATAAATAAAATATAAATCAAAAATATATTTTTCTTTTTTCTAAAATTTTCTTTTATCATTTAGGACCTAGGAAAAATAGATTTTCGTTTCTAGGACTAGTATTTCATAGATTTCACTTTTAAGCTTGGGATTAGCCCGGGTTTTGCTCGTTTTTAGTTTTACTTTACGTTTTTACTTACGTGTGCTTTACATATTTGTTTTAATTACTTTATTACTTGTTTTTAGCTTATATTTCATATTTGTAGTTGTTAATTCCTAAAATCTCACTTTTATCACTATTTACGACACAATCACGACTCGAACCGAAAATTCCATTCACACTTCGTTGGGAAAACGACTCGGGAATACATATTGCCTTTGTATTTCTTTTGGAAACTATAATTTTATACGAATCAATTTTTGGCGCCGCTGCCGGGGAAGTGTTGAAGCGAATTTTTTATTCCCGTTCGACGATTAGTGTTTTGAAGATCCTTCCCTGTGAAGTTATCATTTTCTCTTGTGAATATTTTCTTATTATTTTTATCAAAAAACACAAAAATATTTTCTTTTTCAAAATTTGTTTTAAAATTTTGTTTTTCTTCTATCCTCATTTGTTTTCCAATTATAAAATTCCAAAAATATTTTTCGTATTATTATTTTCCTTTCTTTTATATAAAAATCCTAAAAAATCTTCGCTATCCTCTTAAATGTTTAATTCTTATCTCCTTACCCTCTCAACGTTTAATTCTTCTCAATGATCGATTTTCCACCATATCATCCCCATGATCTTCGGACCATGGAGGATTTCTATCGTCCTACATTGATCGGTAGAGGAGGACCGATCACTCCGACATCAGTTCCGGGAACCGATTTCACATTGAAAAATCATATGGTTCGACTGATCCGGCAAAATTGCCAATTTCATGGATTTCTAGATGAGGATGCTAACGAACACTTAAACAAATACTTATCCATCACTCAATCCATAAAACAAAATGGAGTTTCTCTTGATAGCATCCGTTTAAATCTCTTTCCATTCTCTTTATCCCACAATGCTGAATATTGGTTTTACACTCTTAAAACCCACTCAATTCATTCATGGGAAGAGATGTTCGTCAAGTTTCTCTCAAAATACTTTCCACGTTCTAAAATGGTGCAGCTTAGGAAAGACATTCTGAATTTCCGGCAATTGCCCATGGAGTCAGTATTCGATGCTTGGGAGAGATTCAAATCGTTGTTAAGGAAATGTCCAGACCATAAAATTTTGCTTCTTGATCAAATCCTAACCTTTTATAATGGCATAACTCCGATTGATCGAGACAAAATTATGTTGGCAGCCGGTGGAAATTTCATGCGGAAAACTCCACAAGAAGCTTTTGATTTGATCGAAAATATGACACTACATCATTATCAGTGGGATGCTGAAGTTCAGTATGACTCTACCACTATGATGAGTGATCATTACTCCGAGAAAATTTCCGTAGTGAGTGCACAAATTGAGGTCCTTGGCAAGCAAGTAAATTATATCAGTCACAATTATCAATCTCAGCCAGGACCAGGTCTTCCTTACACCAATAACTATACATACTCCGATGAGAGTGAGAGTGATGATGACGAGCCGTCAGAAGAAGTCAACTCTAAGATCGATCCACTCATTAAGGAATCTTCAGATACCTTGTCAATGGGGGACAAGGAAGTCGAAATCAATCCTCTTGAGGAAATTGATGACCTTGTTCCAATCCCAAGGGTATCTGAGAAACCTTTCGATTCAAAAATATTCAAAACAACTATCACCAATCCTTTGTTTGATCTCGATTCAGAATTTATTCTCCAATCAGATATTCCGATCTTCGATATTCAGAATGAGGATAGTGATGAGTCCGATACGGAACCCGAGCTCACAAATTTATATCATAAGAGTGATTCCCTTCTCGAGGAGTTCGCCGATGAACTCGCTCATATTGATCTCATCCCACCGGGGGATGATGACGATGTTTTTGATTTTGAATCAGATCTGAGAAAGATAGAGTTTTTGCTTAATCATGATCCGTCGATTGATTCTTCTTCTTGTCATGAGGAGTTCGCCGGTGAACTCGCTCACATCATATCTCCGCCGGAGTATGATCATTCTAAGGACTCGGAGGGAGATGTGATCCATCCTGAGGAGTTGCTTTTTGATGACATCATCCCGACTCTCCGTCCCGAGGTGTTTGTTAAACATGACCATAAAAGCTTTAATGATGAATTTCAAATTGAGAAAAATGTGAAAATTACTTTTGAGGATGAAAAATTTATCCTAATTGTTATAAACATCTTTCTTCCATTCCTCACATATGATGTGACTTCTCCTCTCCTTCACTCCTTCGGGAGTGAGGATACCATCTTTGACCCCGGCATCACCATTTTATTTCTATTTAGAGCCGTGGGCATCTCATCGGAGTGGAACTTTCAAGCACTTCAATGCTTATCCAAACATCTTGAATGAAAGTCCGATGGAGATTACCTATTCCACATGCTCCCCCAAGAACAATTAAATTCGGGGCGAGTCAAGCTACACGACTCGATTAAAAACAAGCGCTTCGTGGGAGGCACCCCATGCTTATCCATCTATGCTTATCCATCTATCTTCTTTCTTTTTTCTAATAAAGTGACGTGAGGAGGGCTACCTCTTCCATTTCTTGTGTTTTGTGCTTGTTGTTGTTTATGTCCAGGATTTGCCCGAAGTTTGAAGACTCTCGTGCTCATGGTTTTGTCTTTACTCCACTCGAGTCTCATCCTTCGATGCTTTATGGGAAATCCAATATCCTTAATCTTATCGACTAACGTTTATCTATTTGGCATAATTAATAAACGGCCTTAGATTTTACGTAGGATAACCCTTACTTCAAAACATTGAGGACAATGTTTCACTTTAGTCTTGGGGGGGGGGGTGATCTTTGGATCTGATTTTTACCTTGCACTTTGCCGTTTACTCACGCAACCCCGGTTTTCCTCCAAAAAAAAAAAAAAGAAAAAAAAACCAAAAAATTGAAACTTTTGAAAAATTTTGCAAAAATATCATAAGTGTTTTGACACAATGTTGACTTTCCGTTGGTGAGAGTAAGAATAGAATTTTGACTTGACCGAGCGTGTTGAGCCCTAGCTTGTTTTCCTTAACCTTTATAATTGAAAAGTTTCGCTAGTCTTTTCACACAAGAAGCTATAAAACGCGAATTCTAGCTTAAAAAGCCAAGATTTTGCAAGTTTCCGTGATTGACTTTAAATATGCAAGCTTGATATTATTTGGCTAAGCATTCGCGGATCTCATTATTTGTGATTTTAAATTTGCGGAGAACGAAAAATGATAGAGTTATTTATGAGTTTAGATGCTAAGCGTGGAGTAGTTGGTTCTCTTTAGAGCTCGTGAAAGTTAATTGTGGCTTCTTGCTCCCATAAGATTAATAAACCCAAAATAAATGATTTTCAATAAATAGAGTTTCACGGTTTTTACAATTCTTAGTTTTTGATTCGTTTCTCGAGGGTCCCCGATGGTGGAACTTGGGGTACATACTTAGATCGTGTCAGTGTCGTGTGCTTTAGGCTGCGGTTAATTACGCCTTGGATCCTCATTTCTAAAAATAGGAGTTTAGGTCTTGGCTACCCTCTTACACCGGCCCTTGGACCCTTAATTCTGAAAGGTGTTAAGGTCTTGGAACTCTCCGTTGTAACGGCCCTTGGATCCTTTATTTCGAAAATAGGCGGCGAGGTCTTGGATTTCCGTAGTTCCGTGAGTTCTAAAGTACATGGGGTTAGGAGTGAGGCATTAATATTAAAAAAAAAAGAAAAAAAAAAGAGAAAAATCCAAAAATAGATTAAAAAAAAATAAAGTAGCATGAAAAGTGAATAATAATAAATAACCGATGTCGAAATAAGACTCCCGGTACTGTCGGTGACGCCCGATGTGCAGGTTGTTTAAAGGACGGAGGATCTATAAATAAAGTTTCTTATGTTGCTAGTATAATAATAATAAGCCTCATTTCTAGTCCGGGAGTGTCTAAAAAGCATTTCCAAAATCGTGTTAAATCGGGATCTAAGTGTGGACCTTAATTTTTATCAAAATGGAGTCTTTAGGAATGTTTTGAAAACTAATTATTGTCTAAACCGGGTTTCTTCTATATAATAAAGTTCTTAATCATAGTGAAATAAGAAAAATCAAAATTTTTCATAATAAAATCCTTAGAGGAATTAGGAATAAGGGAGCGAGAAGTAGCTACGCGTACACAATTATCATTTACGGGTAGTGTTAGCATCTAAAATCATACTTTAGCTGTGATTTCGTTTTTAAGCTTGGTTTGGAGACTCGTGAAAAATCAAGGACGATGAATTCTATCCGTATGGTCACTTCTTCATGAGTTGTGTTTCTTACTTTATGACCCTAAAAGTTATGAAAATAATAAAAGTGCAACATACTGTCACCCATAGAAAAATCCAAAAATATGTCATATGCAATAAAATGGTCAAACGCGGCATTTTTGGAGAAGCTTTGCTACTTTCAAAGTTATCTAGAAATGTGAATTGATGCCATTGCGTGAGGACACGGCAATACCTTAGTCTGGGGGATTTTGGTATGTGTGAAAACACATACCTTTTCTTGACCAAAAACGGACCAAAAAGACCAAAAACTGATCAAATATGCCAAATATATTGTGTTTTTGTGTTTATGCATGTGCAGGTACGGATATCATAAAAAAGGACAAAAATCAAGGAAAAACCGACCAAAAACGAGCACGAGAATGGAAAGAGTGTAAAAGCCGAGGCCGGGAGAAAATTACCGAAGTGGATTCATATTATGCTCAAGTTGTCATGAATAGTCCTTGAAAGCACTTTGCAAAAATGACAGAAATGGTCCTTGGATTTTATCAATTGTCAAAATTGGTCCTTATGATTAAAAGCCTAAAAACTACACTAAACTTATATCCGAATACCTTTTATTAATAAACCCAACACCAAATCTAAACCAACCAAAAACCAGCCCAAGCCCACCAGTTTTATTAATACCCGACCACAACCCATCACCCATCCCATACCCGGTCAAAATAATAAACACCCCGGGTCAAACCAAAGAGGGTGCCAGAATAGTTACTATTCACTATATTCAACAATTTTACCCCGCACCCTCACTTAACCCACCGCATTCACCCCTTCTAGAAGAGACTGACAAGGTCTGACAAGTCAGAGTATATGACACCAATTTAGACACGCTGGCAATCTCAAGCATTTTGATTGGTGGAAGCATGTCATCACATGATCCAAAGGCTAAGAATACGAATTGGGCACCAAGGATTGATCCAAGGAACAAGATAAGAGATCCTGAAGCTTCTACAGAAACCATAGAGCTCTCTCCTCAGCTATAAATAGCAGCCTCCTCTCCACACTTAGATTTTGTCCAATTTTTATAAAAAAGTTGTGTCCATTTTACTTTACTTGTCAATTTTAATGCTTTTCTTAGTGTAATTTTTAAATTCCAGTTGTAATTTACTTTCAGTATTGTAATTTCTCCTTTATTAATGCAATTTAAAAGTTTTCCTTTAAATTCCTTGTCATTTATATTTTAAGCTCTTTTATTTTGTTCAAAGCAGTTTAAAGCTTTCATTTACTGTTTTCACAAGCTCATATCAGCTTATCATAGCTTTTGTGAGCTTGTTATAGTTTAAATTATGTTTTAATTGCAAAAATTCAAAAAAGTCAAAAAAATCAAACATAAAAGTCAAATAAGCCAATTTGAAGATAAGTCAGATTGGGAAGGGCTTTTAGGGCCTATTTCAGTAGCTTGTAGACTGATTTTAGTACCCTTGTTTTGAGCAAAGGGTTAGGTAAGTTTCTTCTTTTCATTTTCAGCTTTTTACTTGCTTATTTTATTCGTTGCTTATTTAAACTGCTTATTTGCTTTATCTATTGCTTTATTTCTGCTTTTATATGCTTATTGTAGTTAAATATTGCCTTTCATTGCTTTTTGTTAAGTTTACTTTGCATTTACTTAAAGTTTTCATAAAATCATCAAAAATCCAAAAAATTAGCATAGTCTAGTTTAGCTTAATTTAGTGCTTATTTTCTGTTCAAACTTGCTTCTTAAGTCTTAATATAGCTTATTTAACTTATGTATTTCAAATTTCAGCTTTATTTGTCCATTTTCAGTCTTAAAATTCAAATCAGTTGGGTTTAAGGGGTGTTTGGTTTAAGGTTTTACTTTTAGTCAAATCTAGTTTTGGTCACTTTTTGGTTCACAAGTCAGTTTCTACAAGTTTTGTTTAAGTCATTTCACTAGTTTAAAAGTTATTTTAAGCATTTTCATTAAGTTTGGTAGCTAATCTAGTTATTTTCAAAATTTCAATTCTTAAAATAGTTCTACACTGCCTAGTTTTGATTTCCTAGATTAAAGCTTATTTAGGTGTTCTTTTTGGGTCAATTGTAGTCTAAATAGAGTGTCTTACATGTCTTAGTTAGTGTCTTAAGTTTCTAAGTCCATTTGAGTCATTTTTCTTGTCTGTTATAAAAATCAAAAAACCAAAAACAGTCTGTCAAACTGTCTGCTTAACAGACCCTTTTTCTTAGCCTAAACCTTATTCAAATTTCTTGCAAAATACTTTTATGTGTTCTCTGGTTGTAGATTTCAATCTGTTTTCAACTTTGGTAGTCTAGATTTTAAGTTTGCTAGCTTATTTTATTGCTTAAACATCCCTAGTTAGCCTTTATTTTTTTTAGCCTGCAGTCCTATCTGTCCTAACAGCCTCCTTCTTAGCTTATTTTCTGCTTATCTATAGCTTATTAGGATCTGAATTTTGGTTTACAGATAGTTCATAGTATAAGCTTCTTGTGTTTTCATTTTTAGACATTATCTTTTAGTCCCTTAGCTTGTGCATTAGCTTAAAGTTAGGCAGTTAGGGTCTGTTTGGATTAGTTAAATCTTTATCAGCTTTTGCTCCCTCTTCAGCTTATTTGCTTATTTAGATTAGCTTATTAGTTTAAATCTGCTTATTTAGTTCACTTTTAGTTGCCTTTAGCTTGTTTCAACCTTAGATTAGCTTATAGCTTGTTATCTTAGCTTTTCACTTTCCAACTTTCCCTTTTAGCTTAAAACATCAGAACTGCTTTTTAATTTAGCTTTCATTCTGCTTATTAGCTTAGTTCTGCTTATTTAGTTTGCCTTTAGGTCTTAGTAGCTTAGGTAGTCATTAGCTTATAGCTTATAGCTTTGTAATTAGCTTATCAGCTTTCATTTTTGCTTTTTAAACTTTTATTCAAACTGTTTTGCTTTTCAGCTTGTTTCAGCTTATTCAAAGTTTTTTAAAAAAATTGTTTTCACAAAAAGTATTTATTTTGATGCTTATTTATAAGTTTCAAAAAGTGTAGAAACTAAGGACATGGTAAAAATAGTTTCTTGGATCGTTTTGAGCCTTAGGGTTTAACAATAACAATGAACAATATGCAGCGGAATAAGAACAAAACAATTGTTATTGACACAAAGTTTTTCCAAACACCATCACCTCCAAATATTATTTGATCAGAATAATACGGTTACACTAAACTTGTAACAGGATCAAAGACACCTTTGATTTTGGAGGAATACGAACACAAACTAGTTCTAGGCATTTACAAGACATATGTCCTAGAACACACACACACACCCCTTTCAGATATTTACATTGTGGAAGACCTATATTAAAAACCTGTACCTTGCCTCTCTTTATATAATAGAGAGTGCTAGGTTTACAAAGAGATAATGCCGAATAATATAAAATCTTTTCTACAGAATAAGTTATTTCCTGTATCTTCATTCTTTGTAGCTTTCTCTCTTTGTCATCTTTAGTCCTTCTTGTTTCATTCTTTTATTTCTTTTGTCACATCAAATCTATAAACCCAACAATCTTCCCCTATTTGATGATGACAAAACAAACATATTCTTGTACGAACTTCCCTAGATGAAGTAGCAGAAGTTGAGATAATTAAATCTCACCATGAATGAAACAATCTTGTCTTCCTTGTCTTCCCCTTAAGCCATGCCATGCCACCACCACATCTCTTCCCCTTTTTGTTATCAACAAATAGGGTACGTATGAAAATATGATCTTGACCACCACTAACCAATATCACAAACTTCCAATCCAAGTCGTCCAATGTTTCAAATTGCCCTCCATGAAGCTCAAATACGAATAATGAATCCAAAACAATAGAAACTCCAACTAGCAGTAGTAATAATGATCAATAATAGTAAAAATCAAACACTTCCCCTCGAGTGGTGCATGAACATCAAATGATTCTTCAAATCTGTAGGCTTTATGTATTGTTGAAGAAAAATAATCATCACCAATTTAATGTTGAAGTAGAAGAAACCAACCTTGTGTCCTATGCCTTGTACTAAATACGACTTCGAACGTATACTTAACGTATAGGGAGACCGCAATCTCTTGACAACAACCACTGAGCACAAATAACGTAACTCCTTCAAGTGTTTTGTCAATTCGTAGTCACTTGAACGAACAAACAAGTTACCTTTAAGGTGTAACACCCACCTCAAGATATAACAAGACACAACCTTGATAAATTCCACCGCATCATCAAAGAAATAATAAAAACTCCTCTTCGCCAATAAGAAAATTAACTCGAGCCTTTAAATCATTAACGAACATAAAAACCAAACTCTTTGTGTGTGTGAACTTCCCCTGTGTGTGTGTAAACCAATAACTCCATATACTTCCCCTCACTGCTTGTAAATCATGCTACTATACCGAACCAAACACAATAAGCACAGCAGCAAAAAAATAATATACGTAGCAGCAGAGTCAATACGTATCAGCAGAGTGAATATATAGATCAGCAGAGTGTATCAGACTTAGCAGCAGAGTTATATAACCAATCAGCAGAGTAAAATTTGCTGTTTCGTGAAAACACAAGCATCCTCTTGGTGTTTCGTGAAATCATCAAGTTTCCTTAAATCCAGTTAAACACCAAGAGGATGCTTGTGTTTGTTAAGTCAAAATTTGCTGTTGGTTAAGTTGTTTAGTTGTCTGCTGTTATGACTACTCTGCTGCTATTATGGAATATTCTTGCTTGTGTTTGTTGTTTGCTACTAACCTTTTGCAGATACATACACAAATACTCAAATAAAGCAAGGAAAATTAAAAGGTTCATTCATTCCATAAGCAAAGTACAGAGACAGTTTTCTTACAACCATCATTCAAAAGAAACTTCAACAGACAACAAGCTACATAGATTCACAACCTACAACTTAGCAAATTCTGGCATGACCTTGCTACGTGGTCCCCTTGTGCCCATGGCTTCATACACTCTTGGGCAGGGGAGTGCAAGTACCACTGAACGTGGTGGTGGATTCTGCTGCTGACTGGTAGAGGGAGCTGCTCTCTTCTGCTGGGTCTTCTTCTTTGGCACAGAGGGTTTCTTCTCCACCGGACTTGGCTTTGGCTGAGGAATGTGGACACTCTTTGCAAAAGTAGCTGCGGCTTTCTCCATTTGTTTCTGAAGTTCAGCGGTTATTGGATGTTTTGGAGGGATGATTTCCCAGGCTCCTTGGTAGTAGGTCATTGATTTCGGCCAACCTTGCTGTTTTCCAGGCCAATTTGCTGTTTCTTCATCACTTGAATCTTCGAATGACGATGGTGTTGACGGGAGTGGATCGGAGTATGAATCTTCCTTGATTGCTTTTCCTTTTTGTTGCGATGTAGATGCATTCTTTGGAAAGTAACCAGCCCAACCTTGTGATTCATCAGATGATGAATCTGAAGATATTTCAATGATTGGCGTTTTTGAAGAACTCATGTTGGATTGTTATTGAGTTAGGGTTGTGAATTGGGGATTTGATTTAGTGATTAAGGATTTATGGAGTTAAATGTGGGGTTGGTATTGTATTTAAGGAGGTGATTTTCAAGAATTTGGGAATGTTGACTTTAGGTCAACACTTTCATAACTCTGCTGATGAGTTTGAAAGTTGAAGGGTCAAACTGAAAATTTTGGCGCGTTCTTAACCCTAATTAGATCAAAAAGGTATCTTTCACCAATTTGATCTCATTACATTTCAATTGCCCAAAATTACATTCAAGAACAACAATTCTTATCATTTCACCCAAAACCCCCAAATCAAATGGCTCAAAGAACGTTTCCTGAAGAACACAATCAGATAGCATTTCTCAGTAAGGTTACTGCAGCGGATGGATTTTATGAGGTTATGGATTTTCTGAGTGCTTCGAAGTTAAGGTATGCGTTAACAGCTGATCCTACCATTTATACATCTCATATGAAGCAATTTTGGTCAACGGTTAGGTTGGATGTACTAGATGGTGAGGAAAGATTGGTAGGTAGTGTAGATGGGGAACATATTGTAGTTAGTGAAACCACAATTAAAAGAAGTTTGCGCTTATCAGGCACCCCAACACCCCCTACTATTACCCCAGAAGTAGTTATGACTGAGCTTGAGACTTTTGGATATGAGAGACCTGAGGCTGGTAGTACATTATTGAAAGGTCGTCTCTGTCCACATTGGAAGTTTTTACTGCATACTCTACAACACTGCTTGTTTCCTAAAATAGGTGGATGGAATGAGTTTAGTGCTTCTCAAGCTATGGCTTTAGTATGTTTAGCTACAGGGCAGCCCTTTGATTTTTCTGCTATGATATTTGAGGGGATGAAAAAGTTTGTTAAGAAGAAATTTTACTTGTACCCAAGGTTTCTACAACTTATTATAAACAAACAGCTGAGGGAACCTTTGAGGCATGTACAAATTGAGCCCTGTAGTAGAATGGCCATCAAGATGTTTGCATTTTTAAAGAAGAATGGGAAAGGATTTTCTGGTGTTATTACTCCCTTAACTGAGCATATCTTGAATGTAGTGGCTGAAGTTAATGAGGATGAAGAGGCTGGAACACCCACAGCTTCCCATCACACATCCTCATCAACAAGTTTGAATGAATCAGTGTCTCATGAAACCCAAAATACCCAATCACCTAGGATTTCACAAGAGGACATTGTGCTCCCTCAGGCCAATGTCAGTATGGTAGCAGATGAGGCTGGTACAGGTGGTGGAGGTATCATGATGGAAGAGGCTGGCACTACTGTTTCCAACTTAGTAGTTGAACAGGACAGTGTCAACATAATTAAGACCTCAACCATGGCAACATCATTTGTAGAAGGTTCTCAGGAACCTGACACATCTGGTGGTAACCCCAGCCACATGGCTTTTATGGGGGGCTCAGATGTTCATCCTAGGGATGAGACTGAGTTTATGTCCCAAGATTCACCTCTCGGAGAAGGTAATACATCTCGAAGTGATGAGGACAGAACTGAAACTATTGAATTGATGGACACTAATGTACATATTGACAATGCAGATGATACACCTCTCGGACCAGGTCACACAGGTCGAAGTGTTGATGCTAGAATTGAACTTGAAACTGATGATTTGACGGCTAAAACACCTGTACAAAATGTCAATTCCAATGATCAACCTCTCGGGTCAGGTTACACAGACCGAAGTTGTGAGGATATCATGAAACAATTGAAAAAATTGACGGAAAATTGTACAAACTTGTCAAAGGAGGTCCTTGGTCTAAGAAAGGAATTAAAGACAGTCAGAGCTACTCAAGGTGCTGAAATTAGAAGACTTAAGCTAAGGGTTGCACACCTTGAGGGGAGGCTCAAGAAGAGGTCCAAACCAAGTTTGGAAGAGGATGCTTCCAAACAGGGGAGGAATGAACAAGAGGCTGTGGTGAATGATAAGGATCAAGAGGATGTGACAGGTTCAGGGGAGGTTGAAAAGGAATTTGTTGAAAATGTTGGTAATGAGAGTGGAAAGGTTGACTCTGCTGATGCAGGACACTCTGCTGATGGGTTAAAAGTTTCTGCTGATGATATTGAGAAGAGTGCTGGAGTAAAAGACTCTGCTGATTCAGATGATGATCAGATGACCTTAGCTCAAGTGCTGCTGAACATGCACAAAGAAACTAAAACACCTACACCATCACAAACACAACCTGTTGCTGAATCTGCTGAAGAACTTGAAAGAAAGAAAAAGTTGGCTGATGAAAAGGCTCAAATTGCTCAGGATGAAGAATATGCAAGAAGAGTTGCAGCTGAAGAAGAAGGAAATCAGTCTGAACTTATGGAAAGCACTGCATTTAAAGAAGTTAATCAAGAAGAATTAGATGAACAGTTGCAATATTTCATTGATTCTGATATGATTATAAGAGGTCAAGCAAGATTGATATCAAATGATGAGCAGTTGGATGGAGCTGCAAAGACAAAAGAGCTTGTTGAGTTCATACTTAGAAAGAATGGATTGACTAAGTGGGAAGAGCTGATTTTAAGGATTAAAGAGGCACAAAAGCATGGTTACAAACAAAGGTCATCTTCAAGGAAAGCATTGGTTAAAGACATGAAGTACTATTTGAAGAATGCTAGAAACTATCAGATGAAGGATTTTAAGGGTAAGTCAGATCACTTAATTGAAAAAGAATTTTATGAAACTTATGCTAAGCTTAATCCAAGAAAAGTTTCTGAAAAGGAGAAAAATTCAGAGGTTATGGGATCTGAAAATGTGAAAGCATCTGGAAGTGCCAGTGTTTCAAAGAAACAAGATGACAAGGAAACTATGGAGTTTGAGAGAGAAGAAGTTAAGAAGGTTATTGGTTATAAGAGGACAGGTAAGAGAATAAAGCAGATGGCTAGAAAGAAGAGGAAGACTGAGTCATTGGTAAAGAGTGATTCTGAAAAAGAAGAAAGTAATAAGCATCATTTTGAGGAAGTGACTGCTGAGGATATGAAAAGAACAATGGATATCACAGTTCATGTGCCACAAGAGGAACCAGAGATAGTTAATGCAGTTCCTTTAAATACAAAATACTCAATTATCTCTTATACACATACAGTCAAGGATGGAAGTGAAGCTTATTGGGAGTTTAAGAGATCTAATAATTTGTATTATGGATTTGTTAGATTTTCTCAGATGCTACATTTTATGGATAGAGATGATGTGATGCAGGTTTGGAGGTTATATAAAGAAAGGTATGGTGATCAGAGACCAGAGGTAATGTATGAAAGAATTCACTATTACTTTTTGAAGAACATGTTTGAGCCTGATGAGAGAGATATTGAATGGAGGGATTTGTTGAACTCCAGAGTTGATAGGTGGTATTTGTATCAATCCTGTGGAGTGCATGAATTGGTTTGTAAGGGTGTTAAGGTCTACATGCTTGTGGAGAAAAATTACCCTTTGAATAACAATACAGCAGTGATTACTCAGATGTTAATGCCTGGAAAGTTGACATTGCAAAATAGTTTCTTTTCAGATGCTCAGGCTTATCAGTTGGTAACAAAATATGAGAAGATTCTTGAAGCAAAGACATCAAAACAGTAAAGTGTTTGTTTGAAAGCATCCTCTTGGTGTTTAACTGGATTTAAGGAAACTTGATGATTTTTGATGAAAAATATCAAGTTTAGGGGAGGATTGTTGGGTCTAAAATGCTGCTGATTCGTGAAAACATAACTCTGCTGGATAGTTATGTAACTCTGCTGATTAGCACAAGAACTCTGCTGGTTTGATAACTCTGCTGTTTTGGTATAATAGGCATATTGTAACTCTGCTGCTAGCTCACGAAGACTCTGCTGCTAGATGGATTACTCTGCTGCTTATTAATTATGTAAAGTATGTTAAGATAAGTATAGAAAAGATACGTATGAATATTTTTCTTGTATAGGAAGTCTTGTAAACCGACTAGGACTCCTTACGCTATAAAAGGAGGTTCTAGGGTTAGAGTTAGATGTCGATTGATTAATCATCTTAGCATACGTATTGTTTTACACTTCAAGGTTTCTTGTAACCCTATTGCTATTCAGAGCAATCGTATTAATATATTGAAGTGTGGTTTGAGAATTCGTTTGCGTTTATTCTTCTTAAGATCAAATATTAGTTTCCGCATAATATTTGATATACAACTCAAGATCAGTTTCTATACCGATTACCTTAGATTTATCTAAAGTAATTAATAGGATCGTGAAGCTCAACTGGGATCAACAAAAAGTAAAAATCAAAAATAAAAATTTTAGCAAAAAGGTAAGGTCCATGGGTCGAACCTGGGACCTCACCCTCACACAGCCTCAACACCACACACACAATACCAGTCACCCTTGGGTCTTTTTCAATCCTTATTTGCAAAATTTAATAGTTAACCCTCTTTCCTTATTTTAGCTTATAAAACTGTTTTGCTTATTTATTGCTTATTTTGAAATGTTGTTTCCCCAATTTTATTTTTCTTAGATTTAGTATACTTTAAAGTATTTTTCTGCAAAGTTTCAGATTTTTCTAAATAGTTTTAGTATTTTTAATCTTTTAAATAGTATAATTTAGTTTTTAAATCATAATAAATAAAATATGAATCAAAAAAATATTTTTCTTTTTTCTAAAATTTTCTTTTATCATTTAGGACCTAGGAAAAATAGATTTGCGTTGCTAGGACTAGTATTTCATAGATTTCACTTTTAAGCTCGGGATTAGCCCGGGTTTTGCTCGTTTTTAGTTTTACTTTACGTTTTTACTTACGTGTGCTTTACATATTTGTTTTAATTGCTTTATTACTTGTTTTTAGCTAATATTTCATATTTGTAGTTGTTAATTCCTAAAATCTCACTTTTATCACTATTCACGACACAATCACGACTCGAACCGAAAGTTCCATTCACACTTCGTTGGGAAAACGAATCGGGAATACATATTGCCATTGTATTTCTTTTGGAAACTATAATTTTATACGAATCAATGACTTAAATTGAGTTAAGTGAGAGCTTGAACTCAAGGCATAAGATGGGGAAGAAACATGCTTACATTGCAACTTAGTTTGGCAATGTAAATCCCATAATGATCTAGAAGTTGGAAATTGTTTGCCAATTATTGTTCGACAATTACCTTGTTGAATACTTTCATTACTAGCAGATCAACTGATGTAATGAAACTATGTCAATTTGGATTCTAGTTTTCAAGAAAATTATATGGTTATATGAATATATCTTTGGGTAATTTTATTTTCTTGAAAAATTGTATTATCGAAAATACTAATTATTTGAACTTTCTTTATCTGTAGAAATGGCTCAAAATAATAACACCAATTTGAGTTCTACGTTCAAAACATTTTTTGAACGAGAAAAATTGACTGGCTCACAGAATTTCAATGATTGGTTTCGCTCACTCAGGATTGTCCTGCGAGTGACAGATCAAGTTGAATTCTTATACAAGCCTTGTTTTGCTGAACCTGCTACTGAAACTTCAACTGATGAAGAAAAAGCATTGTGGAAAGCTGAGTTTAAGACACATAATGATGTGGCCTGTTTAATGTTGGGAGCGATGACACCTGCTTTACAAAAGCAGTTTGAGAATTTCTTCCCTATGGACATGCTCAGTGAACTCAGAAAAATGTTTGAGAAACCACAAGTCGTTGAGGTCTATGATTTGATGGAATCTCTACACGGTTGTAAGCTGGCAGATGGTGAACCTGTAAGTGCTCATGTGTTGAAAATGAAAAGTTACATGGATCAACTACAAGCACTGGGCAAGATCTATGAACAGGATATTGCCATAAACTTAATCAATAGATCCCTGAATAAGGAATTTAGTGGTTTTGTGCGTAATTTCAATATGCTCTGCGTGGGGAAGACAGTTACTGATTTACATACACTGCTTATTGATTACGAAAAAGGTTTATCGCCAAAGGCTTCTACACTCCAGGTACTTGCTATTCAAGGGGGTAGAATTAACAAGCCAAATGCGAACAAGAAGGGTAAGGGAAAGGGAAAGGCTGATAAGAATAAGCATGTTATGGCTTATCAACCTCAACCCAAGAAAAACCCTCCTAAGAAGAAGGATAACTCAAAGAAGGATCAAGGGTGCCATTACTATCATGTAGTTGGACACTGGAAGAGGAATTGTCCTCTCTATCTGGAAGAGTTGTGAGTAAATAAGAAGAAGAAGTCTGGCCACTTGGGCGCCAGCACTTCAGGTAACTTATTTATGATTGAATTATTTACTCTAAATCAAAAAATTAATTCCTGGGTATATGATACTGGATGCGGTATTCACATTTGTAATACGCTGCAGGGATTTAGAGTTGAAAGGAAGCTTGCCTATGGGGAGCAATATCTGCACGTGAGAAATGGAGCACCTGCAGCTGTTGAAGCCATAGGAATGTTTAATTTAGTTTTGCCTTCGGGCTTAGTACTGTCATTAAACAATTGTCATTATGCACCTTCTATTATTAGAGGTGTTGTTTCCTTTTCATGTTTGTTGGATTTGGGTTTTACCCACACTATTACTAGCAATGGAATTTCTGTTTCTTTAAATGGTATTTTTATTTTAATGCTATTGCTGTGAATGGTGTGTTTGAAATTGATATGAATGATCATGTGTCCAACAATAATAATTCAATGTATAGCATAAGTAAGAATTAAGTCAGACTTGAATTCTTCTTACCTTTGGCACTGTAGACTTGCTCATATAGGCAAGACTCGCATGGAAAAGCTGCAACGTGATGGGCTTTTGAAAAGTATCAATGATGAATCATATGATAAATGTGAGTCTTGTATATCTGGGAAGATGACTAAGAAACCTTTTCATAGTAATATGGAAAGGGCTTCTGATCTACTTGGTTTAATACATACTGATGTGTGTGGACCACTTAGACATGTGTCAAGGAAAGGTGCTAGCTACTTCATAACCTTTACAGATGATTTCAGCAGATATGGTTATGTTTATTTACTTAAACATAAACATGAAGTGTTTGAAACATTTAAGGTTTTTAAAGCAGAAGTAGAATTGCAACTAGGAAAGAAGATTAAAGCTCTTCGATCAGATAGAGGTGGCGAATACCTAAGCCAAGAGTTTAAAGATTACTTAGCTGAGAATGGAATTGTCCAGAATCTCACATCTCCATATACTCCACAACAAAATGGTGTATCTGAGAGAAGGAATCTTACATTACTAGATATGGTACGATCAATGTTTAATCTTACTACTCTTTCTTTATCCTTTTGGGATTATGCCTTAGAATCTGCAGTTCGCATTCTAAATATGGTTCCCACTAAGAAGGTTGATAAAACACCATATGAAATATGGCATGGAAAAGCTCCTAGCTTGTCTTATTTAAAGGTCTGGGGTTGCGAGGCGTACATCAGACGTGACTCAGCAGATAAACTCCAACAGAGATCTGTAAAGTGTATCTTTGTAGGATACCCAAAAGAAACGATGGGTTACTACTTTTACTTTCCACCTGAAAACAAAGTAATTGTTGCTAGGTATGGAGATTTTCTTGAAAAGGATCTCATATCTCAAGAATTCAGTGGGAGAAAATATGATCTGGAAGATGATCATATTGATACATTACCTTCTGAAAACACTAGCGTACTTCCTGTGGAACCTGAAAGTCTGGGTCCTCCACCTAAAGTTGAAGTTGTTCCCATTCGCAAGTCTTCAAGACATGTGAAAGCTCCTGAACGTCTATGTCTTAATGTAGTCGTTGAGGAAACTATATTAGGGGATCTTAATGAACCTGCTAATTATAGGGCTGCCATTAATAGTCCTGAAAAGGAAAAATGGCAAGTTGCTATGAATGGAGAAATGCAATCCATGAAAGATAATGATGTCTGGATTGAAGTAGACCTTCCTCCCAATGCCAAGGTAGTTGGGAGTAAGTGGCTCTTCAAGAAGAAAATTGACATGGATGGCAAGGTACACACCTATAAGGCTCGTTTGGTAGCTAAAGGCTTTACTCAAACATATGGTGTTGACTACGAGGAGACCTTTTCTCCTGTAGCTGACATTAGAGCTATTAGGATTCTCATAGCTATAGCAGCGTACTATGACTATGAGATTTTGCAAATGGATGTTAAGACCGCTTTCTTAAATGGTCGTCTAGCTAAGGACATCTATATGGCACAACCTGAGGGGTTTGTGAATCCAGATTTTCCAAACCGTGTATGCAAACTTTAAAGATCCATTTATGGATTGAAGCAAGCATCAAGGCAATGGAATAAAAGATTTGATGCAGAAATCAAAAAGGTTGGATTTACTCAGAATCTTGATGAGCCATATGTATATCACAAAGCTAGTGGGAGTGATGATGCAATTTTCCTTATCCTATATGTTGATGACATATTAATCATGGGAAAAGACATTCCAAGTTTGCAAAAGGTTAAGGCATACCTTGGAAAGTGCTTTTCTATGAAGGATTTAGGGGAAGCTGCATACATTCTGGGAATCAAGATCTATAGAGATAGATCAAGGTGGTTAATTGGTTTAAGTCAAAGTGCTTACATTGACAAAATATTGAAGAGATTCAATATGCAAAATTCCAAGAAAGGATATTTGCCAATGGAAGTAAAACATGGCTTAAGTAGTGAGTTATGTGCTTCAACACCTGCAGAGGTGGCACGCATGAGTAAAGTTCCTTATGCTTCGGCTGTAAGATCTATTATGTATGCAGTGAGATGCACAAGGCCAGATGTGGCGTTTGCTCAGAATATCACCAGTCAATTTCAACAGAATCCAGGTGAAAAACACTGGACTGCTGTTAAACATATTCTAAAGTATCTTAGGCATACGAAAGATATGTTTCTGGTATATGGTGGAGATCCAGCTACAGAATTTGATGTTACAGGTTACTGTGATGCGTCCTGGTAATGTGACAAAGATGATGTGAAGTCTCAGACTGGTTATGTCTTTGTTATCAATGGAGGAGCAGTAGACTGGAAGAGCAAGAAGCATAGTACAATTGTGATGTCTACGACAGAAGCTGAATATATAGCTGCTTCGGAAGCTGCTATGGAGGCTACCTGGATTAGGAAATTCATTTCAGGGCTTGGTGTTATGCCTTCAATTGAATTACCTATTAATATGTATTGTGACAATTCTGCTGCAATCATATTTGCCAATGATTCTGGAGTCATGAAGGGCACCAAGCATTTTCTACGGAAGTATCATTATGTTCGACAACAAGTCAGCATAGGAGAGATCAATCTCTTAAAAGTTCACACAGATGATAACTTAGCTGATCCATTCACTAAGGCTTTGGATAAAAACAAGCTTACTGAACTTGCCCATGGCATTTGACTTAGATTAGCTAGTAGTTTCATGCATGACTGTGTTTAGTATTTGGATAAAGGATATTGTAAACATTTATTATATTTTAATGAAATAAAGTATTGGTTATGTTTATGTTCATTATTTAATATTGTTGTCCTATATTTGCATATTTAATCCATGAATAAATTAGTTATTCTAAATTGTCCATTGTCGGTTAATGATATGGGAATATCATTAAATTAAGACAAATGTGAGTTTTGTAGAATATACTTGAAAGTATATTGATGCGTTGTCATACAAAATTCACATGATATTCAATGAATCGAATATAGGACTTATCCCAACTACATGATGTTACTTTATGGATCTTGTCATTAAGTAAATCATGAGAAGTTATCCTCAGACTTGAGATACCAGATAACTGTCATGAATGTAGTGCATTTCTGTGAAACAACTTAACGCTATACGTAACTGGTAGTCATAAGGGATGTTTTCGGGAGTGTTACAAAATTTGTGGTTATGCTTGTAGTCAAGATAGAATTTGTTCCTTCAAATTTATTTTGGAGTTTAATACTGCTGGGCCCCTCGTAGGGTTGACAAGATGTTTGCGTGGCCACGCCCAAGATCTCCCCTGAATATGTTCAGAAGATTTGGTAATCTTGCTCAATCACAAACAACGAGAAACAGAATAGTTAATTAAGGAATGACTTTGATCCATATCCTTATTAACGTGGTATTAGAAACAAAAGGATAATAATAATGAGAAATCATTAAAAGGTTTTTCCAGGAGCCTTACTCGAGTTGTACTAGAGGCATCGGCGTGTTGCAAGACGCTAACCGATGTGATCACACTATTATGATATGTCTAAGTGGGAGCTGTTAGTTTTATAGACATAAAATAATAGTCGTGTGTTAGGATCGAACTCGAGATCACGGGATTGCACACTTTACGTATGAAAGTTAAAGTTTAATAATTAAATATAAAATGTTATATTAATTATTAATTACACAAAACATATAACGACCGTTAGTATTTAACGGAATAATGACTAACGACCGTTAGACGAATAAAAAGAAAGTATTGTGTATGAATTATTGGCAAGTCAAGAAGGATCCGGAAGCCCCCTTTGGGCTTTAGGCCGATCGGTTTCATTCACTATATATACAAGGCTAAGGGTTAAAGGTTTGTATCTCTTGTGCACACACACAAACCCTAAACTTGTTTTCTTTCCTCTTGTTTTCTTTAGGCCGATCGACAAACACCCTCAACAAGGGTCGATCGACTTTTGTTTTTTTAAACGAAGTGTTTGGTTTAATTTTGTGTTCTAAAACTTGCATTACTTTAACTTGTTTTAGTACGTGTGTACAAGAACGTGATACTAACACATTATTGTTAGTATTCTTGGATTGAATTACAAAAGAAGTAAGGGGTAATTCTTATAATCCATATAAACCCTAATTAGGGTTCTTGATTAAAGAATTACACAAAAGTTGATTCTTGTTTAGCTAGAATCTAAAGGTACGCATTCTTTATGTTTGGTTAATTAATTTATGCATTATATGTTCCTACGCTTCCGCATGTACTTTGATGCTTTATGTGTTCATTATTTATGATTGTCATGATATATAATTCCAACATAACAGATCGAGATCAAAGGTGCAATCGTAGGAACCCAAAAAATCTTCGGTTTCAATATTAAGATGAAAAGGTTAAGTAAAAGAGTTGCACCATGTGCAAATACATGATTTAAAACATGTGCGCTAGAAATGATTATTTGAGGCGCCCCTAGATAATCAAATAACCAAAAGAGGTGAGATCCTGAAAGATCATACAATCTTTAAAGATCAAATGAGCCCATCGTGGCCTTTGGTTTAACTTTGATTCAATGGTTGTGATGAAAGCATCCAATCATACAACAAGGTCAAATTTGTCCAATGTAAAAGATAAAAAAAATCCTAATCTACCTTCATTCTAACAAAAAAAATACGGTTCCTCTAAAATTCTCTCTTAACAAAAAAAAACACACAACCACCGAAACACACACAAAACCTCCATAAACCGTCGTCATCGTGGATCCACCATATCACCCTTAATCCACCGTTGATTAGTAGCCGATCCGCCATCGATCCGCCGTCAATCTGTTGATCCGGTGTTGATACGCCGTCCGCCGTCGCTCCGACGTCACTCCACCGTCCGCCGTCGCTCCGCCGTCCGTTGTCGCTCTGCCGTCCGCTGTTGCTCCGCCGTCCGCCGTGATCTAATAATAGTTAAAAATCAGTTAATTGAACAAAACTTGAAAGAAATAGAGGTAATTGAAGAAGAATAAGATGAACCAGAAATCCCAGATCTAGAAGATGATGTACAAGATATTGCAGGTAACTGAAACACATGTGATTTTTTTTAATCTAGAAAGGAGTAAATCACACGTGATTCTGTTTTTTGTCGTGTTTGTTATGGAAAAATGTAAATCACGTGTGCTTTACTCTTTGTTGTTGTAAACTGAATCATATGCGATTTTGTTTTAATCTAGAAAGATTAAATCACATGTGATTTTGTTTTTCTTGTTGTTAGATGATGTTGTTGTTGATCCAGATGCACACCATGTGTTTGATGAAATGCGTATGTGATAATCACATGTGATTCTGAAGCAAAATCACATGTGATTCTGTAACAGATTCTATGAGTTGGTGCAATAGACGATTATCCCAACAGTGATTCGTGTGTAAACCACATGTGATTTACCTTAAATCACATGTGATTTCATGTAGAATCACATGTGATTCTACATGAAATCACATGTGATTCTGTTTTGGGCCGACGAGGTAATGAAATGCAACTATGAAAATTTTGGAGACATCATTTCCTTTGATGAAACTTTCAGAACTAAAAAGTAAGTTTAGACTGTTTGACTTTTATAATTAAGTAAAAATCACATGTGGGTTAGCCTAAATCACAGGTGATTTGTGATAAATCACATGTGGTTTAGTCAAAATCACAAGTTATATAGGGTAAATCACAGGTGATTTAGAACAAATCACGTGTGATTTAGCACAAATGATATTTTTTTATTAGGTATACATTTGCTCACTAAGGCCATGTGTTTTTATATGTTTTCAGGTACAATATGGTTTTTGTTCCATTCACTGCAATAGATAATGATGGAAAGAGTGTGACATCGTTGCGGGAATGCTTAAAAGTGAATACACCGAATCGTACATTTGGCTCCTGGAGTCGTTTATGACAACATTCTACAAGCAACCTATATCAAGATGCGATGAAGAGAATGTGGAGTGAAAGCTAATACGCGTACCAAAATAATTTTTATGTTTTGTTTCATTTTAAATATTTTTGGATTGTTAACTCGGTTTTACTGAGATGTTGATTTTTGCTTCAGATAAAATCGTGATCTATGAATTCATATTTCAATAAAAGCCTTAGTTGGATTTTAAATTTCACTTTATATTTAGCTGTTTTGTTATAGTTACAAATTTGTTAAACAAATGTTACAAATATTAAGAAATTAAACAAAAGTATATGATAATCATGCCAAATCACCTGTGATTCACATAATTATTACTTAAAGTAACATCCAATAACAATTAAGAAAATCTATTTAAAAAAATAATTTGAGGTAAAATCACATGTGATTTGCGGTGAATCACATGTGATTTGCGGTGAATCACATGTGATTTGAGGATAGCTACTACAATCATTAGTGTAAAATCTAGGCATTACTTTGGTCACGAGGAGATCCAAACAGAATATTGAAAGAAAGTGCAGTTAGCTTAAAGCTCGCAAAACAATCAAGAAAACAGTATCTCATGAATTAACTAGAGGCTTTTGCAAAATCACATAGACCAGAAATTTTACTGCAAAACAATATCTGGAAGTCTGAAGAAAACAGAAACCAATATATAAAGTCTACAAAGCCCATGCCAAACAAAACTAAATAAAACAAGGTAGACACCCCCTGCTTAATCTTCCTCCTCACCCTCGTTCTCAGCAATGTTGAAGAATCGTAGCTCATAAACGTTGCGGTCTGATGAAGCGAAAACTGTACCGCTTTTCGGGGGTCATTTAAGCCCTAAATCGTATTTATTTGATCAAATATTGCCCTAAATCGTTCCTTTTGTCATTTTAGGTACTTTAGAGATGATATTTGGAAAAGGAAGCATTTTGGACGTTTTTGGAGCATAAAAGTGAAGAAAACGACAAAGTCTCTAAATCTGCTGGAATAGTACCTGTGACGGCGTCAAGCCCCAGTGTGACGCCGTCAATCCTTGATAAGCCAGAGAGGATTTTGGAAGATTAAAGGGGGACGGCGTCAAGAAGGCCATCAAGAAACCCTAACCGCGGCGAAGTGACGGCGTCAGGACTCAACCTGACGACGTCAGAAGCCATTGAGTGACGACGTCAGAATGACAACTTGCACAAGAAGAAACCCTAGTAAAACCGTCACATGTTGATCAAGACAATCACAACTTACGCGCAGAGTAGCTGTCACTGTTTTGGCCATAAAATCTTCATACGAACTCGGATTTGGGTGATTCAAAAGGCCACGCGAAGAGGACGAAAAGATCTACAATTTGGTGAAAATGGAAAGTTGACGCCGTCACTTGTACGAGCTGACGCCGTCAAGCCTTGCCGACAGAAATATTGCCTATAAATACAACATCATAACTTCACTTTTTGTAAGCCCTAAACCCTAAGTCCAATTCTAGGGTTTAGGTAGGTGTTTTTCCAGCAACTTAGAAGGTCTTAATCACTCCATAAACATCTTGTAATGGTGTGTTGATTCTATCTTAATTATGTCTTCCATTATTATTGTTGCTTGTTCTTCATTGATTATGTTTTACTAAATCACCTAGTGTTTACCTATGATTGTGTGAAACTTGTGTATAACTAATTAGATCTTATTGATTTCTTGTTGATGTGTGTGTCCATCTCCATCAATTAGGGCGTGACAACTTCAATAGATCTAATTGGTTTAGCTTATAATTCTTGTTTCCTATTGTCTCTTGTATGATTGGATGATATCGATGTTAGGCTTAAGAAAACTGGCTAACCTCCTATACGGTAACTTGCTTGAACGTCTTAAGAAACATGAACCAAGGTGTACTAAGGTTAATTGGTTGTATTTAATGCATAAGCGAATTCTAGTGATCCCATGTTAGGAGCTTCTTAGCCGGCTCGACATAGGAGTGAAGTAGGATCTTATAGAGTTGGGGAAGATCGTACACACCCCCACGATTGGTATTAAGGAATACAACCCGTCAATTAAAACAAGGTGTGACAATTCAATAGGTAGAATTGGATAGCTATCAAGGAGTAACATATCATAGGTAGACATGCTTCACTTCCCTTGTAGAACCCTAGTTTACTTTCCTTCACATTAGTTTAAGTAGTAGTTTTTGGGTTAGTTGATTAGCAACTAATTCCGCCTCTCCTTCCAAAACCCGAGATTTTTACTTGCTTTCCATAAAATATAAAAATACAAAAAGAATCATCCCTCACCTCTAGACCTAGTAGATAAATTTCAATCCTAACGAACACTATTCTTTGAGTTGAACGATCAATCCCCCGGTACTTTCCACTTCACTATACTACATCGGTCAGGTACACTGCCTGGTGGGGATTGTAAGCTTCTCGAGATCCCTCGAGAGGTAAAACCTGTTGTAAGGTCGCAAAACCACGCATCAAGTTTTTGGCGCCGCAGCCCGGGGAGTAGTTATTGCTTAGGTTGAAATTTTATTTTTATTAGGTCTACTCACAAGATTCCTATCAAGTGAGATTTTTTCTTTTTATTTTGTAGCTTTCTCGTAGTCTATCTTTTCTTTGTGATTTTGTTTGTAATTTGCTTCAAATGGACTTTTCACTTAGACTTCTAAGATTGCAAGATATGGTTGAGTGGCTAGAACACCAAGGAGTTCAAAATACCTCATTTAGAGACACCTATGAATCATATGAGCCTTCACCTAGGATAGATTCTTATGAACAACCTCCATGTTTAGGATCTCATCTTAGTGAGGCCAATAGGAAAAGCGACCTAGTTTGCCAAGGAATTGTGGATAGAGCCGAAGCAATAAACCATAAGTTGGATGAAGCGCTAGGTTTGTTATCATCACTACCTAAGAAAACAATTGATGAGGATATAGGTGATCTTGACACGTGGAATGATGAGGTAAACACCATAAGCCCACAAAATACTCAACCATCATTTGAGGCACCCACACCGTCCGTGACTTACCCGGAAGAAGTAGAAGAGACTTTAGGAATCCCGATGGAGGTAGAACCATTGAACCAAGCACAACTAGAGGATATAGGTTTGAACACTTTTAGTGATGACCTTACTCTTAGTTCTAGGGAATTTCCTAGTGTTGATGAGCCGGAACCTCAACCTTTACACAACTTTTCATCCTTAGATTTACATCTAGGAGACAAAAGAGGAACCGACCCACCCATAAACCAATATTATCCTGGTAGTTTTAGGATGAAGGAAGCCATTCACTCACCCCCTTCACCTCACGTGGCATATTTCCACCCTAAGGGTGTGTATCGCTACTTCCACCCGCACTTAATCCTAAGTGTAGGGAAAACCTCCCCTATTTCCGTTAAATAAGGGTAGAGTCAGGCTCGTGACTCGAACAAAAACAAGCGCTTCTTGGGAGGCAACCCAAGCTTTATTTGTTTGTTTGTTTGTTTGTTTGTTTGTTTGTTTGATTTTATTTGTTTCCGTATGCAAGTTTAATTGTTATTGTTTGTGCTCATGTTTCAAAGTAAATTGTGAAAATGCTTTATTTTGTTTTTAACTTCGTCTTAACTACATATAAAGGTATTTTGCAAAAGATAAGTGTAAGGGAATCCAAATTTGTGTACAAGAACAAGATTGAACATGAATCACAACAATATTAAATGAGCATGCATACTAGTAATTGTTAGAGTCAAATGCTTGTATCGAGTCATAATGAATATTTTGCAGGATTTCCAGGAAGTGAGGCATAAGTTTTTCCAGAAATTTTCCGGAAACTAACCATAAAATTTCTGCTGGTCACTTCTGACGGCGTCAAGGTTAACACCTGACGGCGTCAAGTGTAAAATTCTGGAAATTTTGCAAGTTTTGTTTTTCTACCGGAGTCATAAAGTTTTTGTTAAATCTTTAGTTTTATAAACTCCAGGAAATCTGCAAATATTCATTCTACAAGCATTATATCCTTAATCGTTTTGTTTTTATTTCTAAGTCTGGAATTACATCTAGTTGTGAGTTTTCTTTGTTCAGGTTGATGCTTTGGGTTTTTTGTGTTTGTTTTCTCAGGTTTAACAGGTTATATTGGACAAGAAGATGATTTATATTTCGGAAGGGAAGCTTTCAACGTTCATTTTCTTGGAGGAGGATTTAACCATGTTACCGGATTATCCACATCGAATGAATCAGGGGAGTATTTGTTTTCATTCTTTTACCTTATTTACTTTTACATCCTTTGAATGAACATTGGGGACAATGTTCATCTTAAGTGTAAGGGGGGGTAAAGTACGATACCTTAGAGAATGCTATTACGCTTGATTTTTCGTTTGTTTAATGGTAGATGTGTAATAAAACTGAGAGAAATACCTGTTAAGGCAATTTTAGTGCCAAATTTAAAATTTTTTACAACATATAGGAGTGAAACTTTGGTCTTAATGAGCGTCTCACGGATAGGAGTTATATGACTAGCACAAAACCGTACCACTAAAAAATTTTCCACCCCCAAATATGTGAGGTTCGCCCCTAGAATTGGTAGGAAAAGCATTTATGCTATGATGTGTGTACCGGTAGCACTTAGATTCTAGAACTTGCGTTAGGACCATTCCGAGGCCACAAGTGAGACTACATTCGTGTAGTTAGATTTACTACATGATAAGAGGCATTAGGATTAACCCATTGTTTTACACCTGTGTTTTTGTTATAATTACGTTGGCTAAATTGGTCAAGTAATTCTCCCACACCCTTTGCGTTGTACTCATTTTTAGTACACGATACCCCTAGTACACCCCTCATAGCCTATCTTTTCGTTTCTAACTTTAAGAATTTTACTTAAAGGAAGAATTTGTTTACACCCCACTTAAATGTACACCCAAATCGCCTTAGCCTACCTTGTATGCACTCATTTTTTGTGCATTATTGTGACAACATTTGTTTAAACCCCAAGTTAATTATCTAATTGATTACATGGTTGCTAAGTCGAGTCATATCCTTGTACATATTGTTTTGGGACGATTGGGACTCATGGGTAAAGTACTAGTGTAATGGAGTAATGGGGAAGAACAACATTATTACCCCCATATGTGCTAAATATTTTAAAAGTACTCCAAGTGTTTCGATTATCTTAATTCGAGTCATTAGAATAGTTATTTGTAAAGTTATGTAAAAGTTCAAGTGTAAGGGGAATGCAACGCCCCTATGATGTATTATTTTGGATGGTAGGGCAAGAGTGTATGTAAAAAAAAAAAAAAAAAAAAAAAAAAAAAAAAAAAAAAAAAAAAAAAAAAAATTATCTTTTTGTTATTTTTTTTTTTTCATTAGCTTAAGTCGAGTCTAGTCTTGGCTTAGCAACGCCATATTGCACATGTAATTAATCAAGATCTTTAACTCGCCACCAGTAAAATATCCCTTATCCAACAAAACCGTGTTTATCATATCCCTACACCTAACGTTATAACCCGTTTAAAAGCCCTCTTTGATAGTTTATCTTAGGTGCTTACGCCTAGTGGAGGAGGTTTTTGATCCTTTCCCAAGCCTATGGTAATCTATTTGCTATGACAGGTAGTGAGAGATATTATTCATTTTCATTTATGAGATATACTTTTATGACACCTGAGAGATGTGAGTATCTAAACACTACTTATGAGGTGCTAGTCTGTAATCTCCGTGCTTATTATGATTAAAGTGGAACGACTATTTGTTGTAATTACTTTTATATTAGCGTTGAATGACCCCTAACTTGTATTTTGATTAGAATAAAAGCGCATTTGCTTGAGGACAAGCAAATCTCAAGTGTAAGGGTATTTGATGAAGCGAAAAGTGTACCGCTTTTCGGGGGTCATTTAAGCCCTAAATCGTATTTATTTGATCAAATATTGCCCTAAATCGTTCCTTTTGTCATTTTAGGTACTTTGGAGATGAAATTTGGAAAAGGAAGCATTTTGGACGTTTTTGGAGCATAAAAGTGAAGAAAACGACAAAGTCTCTAAATCTGCTGGAATAGTACCTGTGACGGCGTCAAGCCCCAGTGTGACGCCGTCAACCATTGATAAGCCAGAGAGGATTTTGGAAGATTAAAGGGGGACGGCGTCAAGAAGGCCATCAAGAAACCCTAACCGCGGCGAAGTGACGGCGTCAGGACTCAACCTGACGACGTCAGAAGCCATTGAGTGACGACGTCAGAATGACAACTTGCACAAGAAGAAACCCTAGTAAAACCGTCACATGCTGATCAAGACAATCACAACTTACGCGCAGAGTAGCTGTCACTGTTTTGGCCATAAAATCTTCATACGAACTCGGATTTGGGTGATTCAAAAGGCCACGCGAAGAGGACGAAAAGATCTACAATTTGGTGAAAATGGGAAGTTGACGCCGTCACTTGTACGAGCTGACGCCGTCAAGCCTTGCCGACAGAAATATTGCCTATAAATACAACATCATAACTTCACTTTTTGTAAGCCCTAAACCCTAAGTCCAATTCTAGGGTTTAGGTAGGTGTTTTTCCAGCAACTTAGAAGGTCTTAATCACTCCATAAACATCTTGTAATGGTGTGTTGATTCTATCTTAATTATGTCTTCCATTATTATTGTTGCTTGTTCTTCATTGATTATGTTTTACTAAATCACCTAGTGTTTACCTATGATTGTGTGAAACTTGTGTATAACTAATTAGATCTTATTGATTTCTTGTTGATGTGTGTGTCCATCTCCATCAATTAGGGCGTGACAACTTCAATAGATCTAATTGGTTTAGCTTATAATTCTTGTTTCCTATTATCTCTTGTATGATTGGATGATATCGATGTTAGGCTTAAGAAAACTGGCTAACCTCCTATACGGTAACTTGCTTGAACGTCTTAAGAAACATGAACCAAGGTGTACTAAGGTTAATTGGTTGTATTTAATGCATAAGCGAATTCTAGTGATCCCATGTTAGGAGCTTCTTAGCCGGCTCGACATAGGAGTGAAGTAGGAGCTTATAGAGTTGGGGAAGATCGTACACACCCCACGATTGGTATTAAGGAATACAACCCGTCAATTAAAACAAGGTGTGACAATTCAATAGGTAGAATTGGATAGCTAGCAAGGAGTAACATATCATAGGTAGACATGCTTCACTTCCCTTGTAGAACCCTAGTTTACTTTCCTTCACATTAGTTTAAGTAGTAGTTTTTGGGTTAGTTGATTAGCAACTAATTCCGCCTCTCCTTCCAAAACCCGAGATTTTTACTTGCTTTCCATAAAATATAAAAATACAAAAAGAATCATCCCTCACCTCTAGACCTAGTAGATAAATTTCAATCCTAACGAACACTATTCTTTGAGTTGAACGATCAATCCCCCGGTACTTGCCACTTCACTATACTACATCGGTCAGGTACACTGCCTGGTGGGGATTGTAAGCTTCTCGAGATCCCTCGAGAGGTAAAACCTGTTGTAAGGTCGCAAAACCATGCATCACGGTCCTTGTTTGAGGCAATCACACGAAGTCAATCTCTCACGTTGTGCTTCTTCAAGTACTTCTTTGTCAAGTATTTTAGGTACCTGTAAAATGTAAAAAGAGAAGAAATTGATTAGTGTCGGATATTTTTTAGGTACCTATATTTCTTTATCAGGTAAGTAGGTAACTTAACACCTAGAAATCAACTATCCAATTTAGCAGAAAAAGTGATATCAACATGTTCATGAACCTAGAAAATATGAATCAAACATTTCCTCAAGCTAAAATAAAGCATATGTTGACATCTTAACCATATTAATTGAATGGGACAAGGGACTAATTAGTATTGCATCCACAAAGTGTCATTTGTTAGCTTTATATCCTTATACATGTAAGACCCTTGTATGTTTTTCAATAATTAAGAACATTCCAAGCCAGTAAAGCGCTGATTATTTTAGGACCTGATTGTTCCTGGAAAAACTTATGAGGTAACATGCCATCTAAGGTATTCCAAAAAATAACGAAATGGGCTTAAGAATATCATGTCAGTAAATGCGACGAGTTCAAATTAATTCATAAGCATAACACCTTTCAAACATACAAAATCTTAACTATATTATGTTTGAAAAAGTAGCAAGGTTTGGTTCCATTGACACATTACATTTACCATTACTAACATTTTATCTACTAGTCAGATTTCGTGCATCGGGCATTTGATATCATTTTACCTATTTTCCAAAAAAAAACACAATGGCTAGCCAACAAGGAGCTCCATCTCGTCCTTGTTTCCGTTCATTCACCATTCGCCCACCCCCACCCGTACCCCCATCAGCACCAGCACCCCCTCCTGAACAACCCACGGCGCCACCAAGACTAGCATTTATTTGACCAGCATTTCGAGCACCACTAGCTGCACCACCTCCACAAACCACCACCTTCTAATTAGTGCACACCAACATCATCACCCACTGACCACAACCACTATACCTAGTCTACACACCACTACCATCGCCATCAACATCTTCATCTTCATCTCCATCTCCATCGCCATTCCATCCCCTCCCCATCACCATCACCACCACCACCTGCTCCAGCACAACGATGATATGACTCCCTCAACCTGTGACAACTTCCCTCCACCATGTGCTACAGCACCATCTTTGACCACTACTGTGGCCCCAACATTGATGAAAAAGCCACATCCACTTCATTTAATGAAACTAAACAAATAATCATCATTTAATTTGGAAATTGGAAAATAAACTGTTGTAATTAACTGAAAATAAAAATCAATTTACCTGTAGTTACTTATAAATATACCGTAATAATAAAAGAACGGCATACCTTCATTCATAGTTCGATTTTTGATACCAGAATCAACATTTCTAGGCTTATTTGATCGGAAACCGGCAACAAAGACGATTGAGGCAACGTATCACCTTTAGATAGTGCTAATCCGACTCGTATATCCATTCTATAGCGTTAATTTTAATCAATTTAAGATGAATAACAGTTAGGGTTTCGTTACGGTGGTTTTGGGGGTGGTAGGTGTGTGAGAATGGGGTGTGTGTGTGTAACGGTTGAGTGATATAAATGAGAATACGAAATTACATAAATGCCCTACAGTAACTAATAAAAATAAAATGGCAAAATATATCAACCTTTGGATCAAAATAGGATGGAAGCTTGAGATCAAGTGGTGATCTTTAAATATTTATTGTTCTGCATTGAACTTTTGTCATATGCACATAGATATCGACAATTTGTTCATCTGATTATAACTGTGTATGAAACACCAAAGAGCTTTAGCTCAGTTGGTACCCACCTCCGTAAAACCCATTGGCCTACTGGAGAGATTTTGTGGATAAAAAGTCAAGGGTTCAAGTCTCGGCTCTTGCTCACTCCAGTTGGTGCCCCACTGGGCCAGGAGAGTTGCCGGAGCTATCTCTTGTGGGGTGGACAATGACTGGTGCCAAAAAAGCACATGGAGTCAGGGTGTTCCCGCCAATTCACACCGTGGATAACTGTGTATGAAACCGAACTACAAATGGAAAATGAAAATGCTTACACAATCCATATTGTGCTGCCACATTTGCAAGTTTTGAATTCCCGATATCCTGAAATGAATGTACACATAACAAGTGATAAGATATAACGATTCTATGTTCGTTGTTGCAATAGTATAAAAATCTTAAACATGTAACAATATTGTACCTGTGGAATACAAAGACTAGCAATGGTGAGTCCAGCAATAAGATCACCTCTAAACTTTTTTATATTATAACTTCTTCCCCATTCGAGAATTGGAAAAACCGCTTGTAGGCCAAGCACGAGCTTCCTAGACTTCGGTTGATCCTTAAAGGGTCGTAAAGCATCATCTGAAAAGAACGTTGTTTCTTTCACCGTGGTTTTGAACTCTTTGAACAGACTTTGTTTTGGAGGGACACCAATCTTATGAATGTAAGGATTATTCGGTCTTTGACTAGCCGAAGTAGACAAACCATTTGTATCCATGATCATTGTCGTGATCGTGATCAGCAGAGCCGTATTCGAGGGTGTGCGAGGTGTGCTACCGCACAGGGCCTCAAATTTTTAAGGGCCTCAAAATATGTATCTCTTTATATATTTTATGGCCTCAAAATTTACTTCCAACTTCAAAATGTTAACAATAAATGAAATTATGTTCTAAATATTTGTTAAACTAATCTTATAGTGTTCGAGAGTAAGGAAAAACTCATTAAAATTTAAATTTAGATGGTTACAAAAAATATTTATCGTCATGTTTAGGCATCATGAAATTTTTTGCACAGGGCCTCCGCTAACTCAGCTACGGCACTGGACTGATCAGGCACTGACGACCACGATAAAGAAACTCGACCGTTTTTCACGAGAAAACGAAAACTCGTTAACTCATGAAACACAAGGTAGGATTGGAAAAAATGGAGAAACTTCAAAGATTATACAAGTTTTTAACAACAATAATACTAAAAGTCAAAATTTTGGACATAAAAGTATTGACGTCTACTTATTTGTTTTTGACAAACAAAACTCAAAATGTTAAAGTTGGTTGATCCTAATATTTGACTAAACTCACCAAAATTTAAATTTAACTTGCTGTAACATCATTCTGAGTTCAATGTTCTCGTCGCAAGGTTGTGTACACGCAGAGTAGAAAATGACATAAATGATCGTTATCGAGCATCAAGTATCATGCCGAGTGCAAGTAGACCTGTTCCGGTTTTGTTCTCTTTTCGTGATTCCTTTTCATAATAATGATCTTGATGTTTTATGTAATAATAACGAATAGTAAACTGTTTCAAGCTCCCAAATACGACTTGCTCAACTATCGAAGTCAAATATGAATGAATTTTATTTGTTTTTATTAACTAAAATAAATGTTACCTGCAAAAATGATACAAGTATACTACAACTATTATTGGTCTATTCAATGCAAAACTAAAAAGGAAAAATATTTGGAGACCTAAAAGACATGACTAATTTTGTGCCTAAATTATGTGTCATTACCTTATTGGATTGTGAAGAAGTGGGTCCGGTTGATACAACCAATGAATTGTTGCCACACATGTTTAGGCACAAAATTAGGCATAATTTTAGGTAACTAAAAACAACCTAGCAAAACACAAATTATATGAACTGAACATAAATATAGTTAAATTGCATGTCCTTGTACATCAATTTATTATAATAAACCTTACAGAAAATTGTATTTTGTTGCCATATGTTTTGGATTTGATACATAGTTCGGACAAATACTAAAACTGGAAATCTTGTGATGAAAACAACATGGGATATAAAACAAATCATGTCGTTACATTGGTAAATCCTAATTCCATTTTCCGGGAGATGAGATCTACGATAGATATTATAACGACTTAGCTTAAACATCATGCTGTGAAATTTTTTCCGTTCATGAAATCGACCATGCATGAACATAATACTCATGAAAGTTGTTAGTTATGAAATGAGGGTTGTATATTATGCTGTGAAATCTTTGCAATGAGCCAGTGAGTCATAAGTTTCACGGAATGTGAGATGTTTTTCAACAAGTGGTTGTAAGCTCAAGTCTCGACGGGAACAAGTATGTGGTATATTTGTGTCGTACAAGGGTAACATATAAAAACAATTGTCAATACGGACTTTTTCACCCCACTTTTAGCAATTTCTACTCGATGCTTTCTCGTTTACCATTTTGCCAACATTGGTGCGCAACGCGCATGGGAGGAGCGCACCATATTTTTCTGCCAGTGGGGATTCGACACGTGGACTTTTGATAATATAAAAGTACTATGGCATGAGCGCCATCCTACGTGGCACACACCAAAGCTAAAACTAACGAAAAACCCAGGAGAAAATTGAGAAAAAAAAACGTGGTGCACTTCACCCATACGCGCCATGTGCCGTACTAGCCATTTTCTAAAATACGGTTTAAATACAGCCTTTTCTATTATACCACAACTAAATACGACCCGGCCTATCCGTAACTTATACTAAAATATATCATGACATCCAGTTAGTTGGCTATTACATTCAGCTCGACGGTAAAGGAGAAATAACCAAAGTCGTATTTTTTTTTTTTTTTTTACTTTATTTATTTATTTATTTTTATTTTTTTTGCTTTAGGCCTTTTACCTAGATTCGTCTACCATAAATATTGGCATATATAATGCTACTACCATGAACACCATTAATAGTAGGGGTGGCAATCGAGTCGTGTTCGTGTTGACCTATTCGGGTTCGCGTGTTGGCGGGTTAGTATAACCTTGATCCGTCCCAGACCAGCTATCTTTTATTTCTCTATCACACAAGTCAACCACTTGTGAATGGTCAACCGTGATAAATGATAAAATATAAACAGCCTCAGGACGAATGCGTTGTGTGTAGTGTGAAACCAGGCAAGTGATCACCCGGATCGTTTCCCAACGAGATGTGAATGGAAAACTGTGAAAAGCTAGGATTAGAGTGATTGATGATTTAGATTGCTTTTGATTTTGCTTTAAACAATTCTAAATAACAAATTAAAACAGATATGCACAATATTATTAAACGCGAATAAAATTAAACTAAAACGCGTAACGGAAAATTTAAAATGGGACAAAAACTAAAATTTATAAAATTTCAAACCTAAAAATGTAAAATTACTTAAAACTTATTTAAAAAATTAAATTATATTTTTTTACACTTTTTATCTATTTATTATTAATTATTTATTATTTAATAACTTATTAAACTAATTTAAATTATAAAAAAATACTAAATGAACAAAGAAAATTCTAAAACTTTTTCTAAAAATATTATAAGATGAGAAAAAGCTAAGAAAATTATAAAAATGAAAATTACTTAATTAAAATTTAAAAAAATAAATTCTATTAAATAGAAGCTATCACTTTATTTCTATTTTTGATTTTCTTAAAGTCTAAAAATATTTTTATATTTTTCCTAGATTAAAAATGACAAAACAAAATTATGAAAATTGGAATTATATTTTTCTGATTATTTTTCTATTTATTATGATTTAATTACTATTTTAAACTAATAAAAATGATTAAAAATATTAAAAGACTTAGGAAAATTATGAAAAATTACAGATAATTCTAAAATATTATTAGAAAGATAGGAAAAATAAAAATGGAAGCTGGCTAAGCCTAAAAAGCAGTTTTGGGCTAATAAGCAGTTAACTAATAAGCCCAAAATAAGCTAATAAGCAGGGAAATTGACCAAATAATCAGGACTAGCTTAAACAACTATAAGAAGCATGAAACAACTTAAAATACACAATAAGCACAAGAAATAAGCAAGTTAAGCACTATGGCAGTTGAACAATCTTATGCAGAATTTTCAGAAAATAGCCCAACTTGCAGAGCCAATATAAGCAATAAATAAGCAGAAAAGAATGGATATTATGGGGGCAAAACTTAGCCTATACTACTGGGTATCTAAAAAACACAAAAGCCCTATGACAAACATACCAATTGAACCTCAATTTGGCCCTAGATCAGGTAGTTCAGCTGAGGGGTCTGCTGTGGTACCTAATGTGCAGGGCAAAAGTGGACTGATATAGGTGATTCTTAAAACTAGGCTAATGGGAGTTTAATGCATACTAAAAATAGAGTATAGAGAACCTGAGTAGTGCAAAGATGGAACTCCAAATAAGCCTGAGCTTATTGGAGCTTATGAAGGCAGTTTCACTGCCTTTGCTTGCAGTCTCCCACTCCAAACCTACAATGAACCTCCAAACAACAAAATGGAAACTGAAAACAGCTTTTTCAACTGTTATAAGCTAAATCAAAACTGGGAAAAATGCAATGGAACAGTAACAATGGGTTTTGACCCACTTTCACCCATGAACCAAACACCCCTTACTAATGGCAGTTTTGAAATTTAACTCCTAATAACCAAATTAACCTGAGCTTTTAGCAACTAGGGAATGCAACTAACATATTTAAGCACAAGTAACTGAAAATAAGCTGAAGAACAATAATGAGAATAAGCATTAAGCTAGGTTGACTTCTGTTGACTATTTGACTGTTTTTGATTTTCTTTAGTAAAAATAGATTTAAGATAATATTAACTATAAAAACAACTTGATTTTACTTCTGATTAAGTAAATAAGCAAAGAAAATGCAAATAAGCTTTTAATAAGCTGAGCTACAGTAAAGATTGACCAAATTTGACTTTTCTTGTTTTTCTTGGAATGGAACTGAGTTAAACCAAATGAACTTATCATAAGCTAAAAATAGCTTATATGAGCTTAATGAAACTGAAAAACAAAGCTTTTGAACAATATGAAAGTGACTAGCTAGCAATTCGAAGTAACAGTAACAGTTGTAAACTTGAACTTTAGATTAAACTTGGAAATGGAACAGTGATGAATAAAGTTAAGTACAAAGAGCTTAGATGAACTTAATTTAAAGTTTAGAACTGAAAACAATAACTTAAAATACAATTACACTACTAATGGTCTAAAACGAGTGACATTTATTTCTTCTGTCTTCTTCTCTTTTATATCACTCCAAGTCTTCCTTTGACTCTCTTGAACATATCCCCATCGTTTGATTGAGCTAAGTTGATCCCAATCGTCCAATTGGGATTTGGCGGGAAAACGGCCAAGTTGGTTTTTGGCGCGTTCTGAGCATGTGGGGGTGTAAGGAAGTAGCTAAGAGGAGGGGGTGGTGGATTGGCAGGATAAGGTGGATGGTGGAGTGGTTTGGCAGAGAAAACCATGGGTTGAGGTGGTTTGGTTTTTGGCGGTATGGGGAAGAAGAAGAGAAGTTTGACTTCTCTTCTGGTTTTTGTTTGACCCCGTATTATTAGTTTAAGAAAAAGTGGGCCGGGTTTTATATTAGGATTGGGCTTGGGTTTAATATTAGGATTGGGTTGGGGTATGTATAATGGGTTTAGTTATTTAGTGGGATAGGATTTGGATTTTATGGGTGGTCCGGATTTTGGTTAACTTAGATAAACACAAGGACCAATGTTGTCATTTCTGAATTCTTGAGGACTAACCTGTAATTATTCCAAAGTTATCACAAGGGTATTTCTTGCCAAGTGTAAATAGTACAAGGGTTATAAAATATAATTTTCCATTTTAAAATACCCGGGGACTAATTTTGACAACTTTTGAAATTCGAGGGACTAGACTTGCCATTTATGCAAACTTTGTATGTTTTCACTTGATTTTAATCATTTTACATCTGAAACATAAAAAAACACATTTTCATGATATTTATAACATTTATTGGTTATTTGTGTGCTTTTGGTCGTTTATGTGGGTTTAAACAGGGTAATAAATATGTGTATTTAGACACATATTAAATCCCCCACACTAAACTATTGCTAGTCCCTAGCAATCTTTTATGAAAATTTAATGGATTTTATCTCTTTACCAAAAGCCATTACTTCTGGAGTAGCCAAATGTTTCAGTTCAAGTAAGAACTTTGGTACACTGATAACCAAATGATTTTGAGCAAATCATCAGCTGTCAACGGTTTTGATTTGTCTTTACCAAAAGCCGTTTGCTTCTGGACTAGCCAACTCTTAGATAAATTATCAATATTATCTTTGGTGAGCTGATTACCAATTATGGTTTTTCCACTGCCTTTACCACAAGCCATAACCTTGCGGGCTAGCCAACTCTTCACTTATAAGGATATGGTGAGTCGAATACCATACAATTTTTGGCAAATTGTAAGCCATCAACGGATTTGATATATCTTTACCAAGAGCCGTTTGCTCTCGGATTAGCCAATCCTTATGTGGGTTAGACATGGTGGACTGATTACCATTTGTTGTGTTCTAAGTGAGAAAAAAAATTTTAAAATTTTGGCTAAAATGGGGGTACTAGATGGTACATTTGATCAAATTCGCAAGAATTCCCCCCCCACACTTAGAACTGAATATTGCCCTCAATATTCAAAGTACCGGTTGTTAAACCAACACTTAGAACGTGAAAGGGAAATACTAATAGCCATTATTTTATATACATAATAATTTTTATTTTATTTTTTTTATTTTTTTTTGACTGTACATATTTACAACATGTGGGGCATCTCCCCCACACTTGGGTGAGACATGGGTGAAAACCCATATTTTGCTACTGTTTTTATTAACCGAGTCGCTAGCTTGACTCGACCCCGAATTCATTGGTTCATGGGGAAGCAAGTGGACGAAACCATCTCCATCGGACTTTCATTCAAAATGTTTGGATAAACACTGAAGTACTTGAAAGTTCCACTCCGATGAGATATACACAGAGATCCGGCTCACAAATGATAAATGAAAATGCCGGGATCAAAGATAGTGTCTTCATTCCCTAAGGAGTGAAGAACAGGAGAAGTCACCCTGTAGGTGAAGAAAAGAAAGAAAGTCGTGATAAGAATCATGACTAACTCATCGTCATTAGAAGGAGAATTCATGATTTCAGCATCATGATTCTCATCATTTAAGCTCAGCTGATCAAGACAATTCAAGGGTGGGAGGGATGGGATTTTGATAACAAGCAAATTCTCAGTGTTGAGAATATTTCCCTCCGGGACATAAAGATTTTCTTTGTCAAGATCAAAGTAAAAGTTATCATACTCCGGCGGAGATATGATATGAGTGAGTTCACTGGAGAACTCTTCAAAAGTGAATGAATCATATTCGGATTTGATGTGAGTGAGTTCATCAGCGAACTCCTCAAAGGTAAATGATTCATAATCGGGGAGAGAATTATGAGAATGAGAAGTGGTGTTGCCACTAATTTTCTCTCCCATCTGATCAAAACAGAAGGCTTCCATTTCCGGAATAGAATCATCGGAAAAAAGGTCACTATCCTTAATGGGGATAGGAGATGAAATGGATTTTTCATTGAAAGCCTCGATTTTAGAAACGAGAAGACTGACATTCAATAATGTTGCTCGAAGAGCTTCATCTTTGATTTCAGTGTCAAGTGCTTCATCATTCTCTTCTTCTAAGCTGACTGGCTCAGAAGGTAATTCCTCCACATAACTGATGTCTTCAAAAGATAAAGAATTGTCATCAGTATGTGAATCACTAAGCTCGATGTTGGGTTTAGAATTTAAAAGATTTTCAATTTCTACCAAATCGGCTTCGAAGTCAAAAAGATCATCATCACTTCCTGATGGAAGTGGATCAATGTGAGTAAGCTCATCAGTGAACTCCTCAAAAAGAGGGTCAACATCAGAATGGGGCAGTGATGCCTCAACATACTCAACTTCTCCATAAGATATATATTCATCGTTAGAATCAGAGAAAGTCTCAAATTGATCTTTTGAAAATTCAGGAGGAGGAGAGATATCACACAAATGATCAAGAATTCCCTGTGACTCACTTGGGATTGGGACAAGGTTCTCAATACTAGACTTTATGAATATGTCTGATTCCTTTGCAGGAATTGTATCAAGATGCTCGTCCCCCATAATAAGAGAGTTAGTGGGAACCTCGGGTGTGATAACAGTAGACTGAGGGAGTTGAGAAGTACTAGCAGTCATGGATTTTACAAGTTCCATTTGTTCCTTTGCTAGCAGTTCTTCTTTAGACTTGTCTCCCTGCGAGTTTTGGACTGATGGGTTTTCAACTGATGAACCCTCTGGATATTCCTTCATTTGGAGAAATTCTGCAATTTCCATCATTTGAATGGAATCATCATCATCATCATCGAGAATGGGAGCCTTAAGAAATTTGGAACGCCTTTCAGCCACCAACAATTCTACAAGAGATTCTTTGTAGCGAGCTGTTCGCTCTTCGGCTAGCCATTCTCCCCAAGATTTTTCAGGAGGAGAGTGATGAATGATGGGATACGTTTCACATTCCACTTCCCTCACCGGAGAATGAGTGGAAGTCGAGGGTTCATTGTGAACAACATCATCCTGAGTGGTTATAGTGGTATTGTGTAAATTTGAAACTTGATGTATGAAGGTTTCTAACATGTGCCTAATTTCTTCAACATGTTGATCCATTTTGTCCGTCAAGGACCTAGATCCAAAGGAATTATCAGGATCAGAGGTGGATGAAGGTTCAGCTCTTGAAGCATCACACATACAAGATTCAAGATAAAATTCACATTTCTTGCAACAACACCTACAAAGTGAACCATCTAATGGATCTCCACAATTATAACAATGAAGTTGATTGAACGATTCCATTATAGAGGTATGAGAAGTTTAGAATCAAACGGATAGAGGGTAAAGGGATAAAGAATCAAAAAAGGTGAGAGGGTAAAGATGAATATTTTTGGGTTTTTGGTTTTTTAAAATTTTTTTCAACAAGATCAAAGCACAACACAAGGAACTTAAACCTTAAATCAACCAGCGTACGGTAGCTCTCTAACTGAAAAACGCACAGAGTGGCGGAGAAGCAAAGGTGGGCAATTAATGCTCCTTAAAAACCCGCTTCTTTCAGTCCGACAATTTAATGTCAGACTATCCTAGAACCTCCGTTAGAGTTTGTTTATCAATCAAAGGTGAGCCGAATTCGCAAGCGACACAAAGGCAAGTTTTAATCTTTGGTTTGGGAACTTATTATGGCCGTACCCCCAGTTAGGTAGTACTCTGTCTTGATTTTCGATGGTAATTTTTTATTGTTATTTATTATTAAAGAAAACAGAAAATGTTTTTCGGTTTTTAATTTTTTATGTGATAATAATAATAATAATATATATAGAAAAGAAAAGAAAAATATTTTTGGTATTTTATATTGTTTTTGGGAAATAGGAACTTCTTGGGAGAAGGATCTCGAATCACTAATCGCTAAAACTTACACAACAGTCGCAGCACACCTCCCCGGCAGCGGCGCCAAAATTTGATCCGTCCCAGACCAGCTATCTTTTATTTCTCTATCACACAAGTCAACCACTTGTGAATGGTCAACCGTAATAAATGATAAAATATAAACAGCCTCAGGACGAATGCGTTGTGTGTAGTGTGAAACCAGGCAAGTGATCACCCGGATCGTTTCCCAACGAGATGTGAATGGAAAACTGTGAAAAGCTAGGATTAGAGTGATTGATGATTTAGATTGCTTTTGATTTTGCTTTAAACAATTCTAAATAACAAATTAAAACAGATATGCACAATATTATTAAACGCGAATAAAATTAAACTAAAACGCGTAACGGAAAATTTAAAATGGGACAAAAACTAAAATTTATAAAATTTCAAACCTAAAAATGTAAAATTACTTAAAACTTATTTAAAAACTTAAATTATATTTTTTTACACTTTTTATCTATTTATTATTAATTATTTATTATTTAATAACTTATTAAACTAATTTAAATTATAAAAAATACTAAATGAACAAAGAAAATTCTAAAACTTTTTCTAAAAATATTATAAGATGAGAAAAAGCTAAGAAAATTATAAAAATGGAAATTACTTAATTAAAATTTAAAAAAATAAATTCTATTAAATAGAAGCTATCACTTTATTTCTATTTTTGATTTTCTTAAGGTCTAAAAATATTTTTATATTTTTCCTAGATTAAAAATGACAAAACAAAATTATGAAAATTGGAATTATATTTTTCTGATTATTTTTCTATTTATTATGATTTAATTACTATTTCAAACTAATAAAAATGATTAAAAATATTAAAAGACTTAGAAAAATTATGAAAAATTACAGATAATTCTAAAATATTATTAGAAAGATAGGAAAAATAAAAATGGAAGCTGGCTAAGCCTAAAAAGCAGTTTTGGGCTAATAAGCAGTTAACTAATAAGCCCAAAATAAGCTAATAAGCAGGAAAATTGACCAAATGATCAGGACTAGCTTAAACAACTATAAGAAGCATGAAACAACTTAAAATACACAATAAGCACAAGAAATAAGCAAGTTAAGCACTATGGCAGTTGAACAATCTTATGCAGAATTTTCAGAAAATAGCCCAACTTGCAGAGCCAATATAAGCAATAAATAAGCAGAAAAGAATGGATATTATGGGGGCAAAACTTAGCCTATACTACTGGGTATCTAAAAAACACAAAAGCCCTATGACAAACATACCAATTGAACCTCAATTTGGCCCTAGATCAGGTAGTTCAGCTGAGGGGTCTGCTGTGGTACCTAATGTGCAGGGCAAAAGTGGACTGATATGGGTGATTCTTAAAACTAGGCTAATGGGAGTTTAATGCATACTAAAAATAGAGTATAGAGAACCTGAGTAGTGCAAAGATGGAACTCCAAATAAGCCTGAGCTTATTGGAGCTTATGAAGGCAGTTTCACTGCCTTTGCTTGCAGTCTCCCACTCCAAACCTACAATGAACCTCCAAACAACAAAATGGAAACTGAAAACAGCTTTTTCAACTGTTATAAGCTAAATCAAAACTGGGAAAAATGCAATGGAACAGTAACAATGGGTTTTGACCCACTTTCACCCATGAACCAAACACCCCTTACTAATGGCAGTTTTGAAATTTAACTCCTAATAACCAAATTAACCTGAGCTTTTAGCAACTAGGGAATGCAACTAACATATTTAAGCACAAGTAACTGAAAATAAGCTGAAGAACAATAATGAGAATAAGCATTAAGCTAGGTTGACTTCTGTTGACTATTTGACTGTTTTTGATTTTCTTTAGTAAAAATAGATTTAAGATAATATTAACTATAAAAACAACTTGATTTTACTTCTGATTAAGTAAATAAGCAAAGAAAATGCAAATAAGCTTTTAATAAGCTGAGCTACAGTAAAGATTGACCAAATTTGACTTTTCTTGTTTTTCTTGGAATGGAACTGAGTTAAACCAAATGGAACTTATCATAAGCTAAAAATAGCTTATATGAGCTTAATGAAACTGAAAAACAAAGCTTTTGAACAATATGAAAGTGACTAGCTAGCAATTCGAAGTAACAGTAACAGTTGTAAACTTGAACTTTAGATTAAACTTGGAAATGGAACAGTGATGAATAAAGTTAAGTACAAAGAGCTTAGATGAACTTAATTTAAAGTTTAGAACTGAAAACAATAACTTAAAATACAATTACACTACTAATGGTCTAAAACGAGTGACAATTTATTTCTTCTGTCTTCTTCTCTTTTATATCACTCCAAGTCTTCCTTTGACTCTCTTGAACATATCCCCATCGTTTGATTGAGCTAAGTTGATCCCAATCGTCCAATTAGGATTTGGCGGGAAAACGGCCAAGTTGGTTTTTGGCGCGTTCTGAGCATGTGGGGGTGTAAGGAAGTAGCTAAGAGGAGGGGGTGGTGGATTGTCAGGATAAGGTGGATGGTGGAGTGGTTTGGCAGAGAAAACCATGGGTTGAGGTGGTTTGGTTTTTGGCGGTATGGGGAAGAAGAAGAGAAGTTTGACTTCTCTTCTGGGTTTTGTTTGACCCCGTATTATTAGTTTAAGAAAAAGTGGGCCGGGTTTTATATTAGGATTGGGCTTGGGTTTAATATTAGGATTGGGTTGGGGTATGTATAATGGGTTTAGTTATTTAGTGGGATAGGATTTGGATTTTATGGGTGGTCCGGATTTTGGTTAACTTAGATAAACACAAGGACCAATGTTGTCATTTCTGAATTCTTGAGGACTAACCTGTAATTATTTCAAAGTTATCACAAGGGTATTTCTTGCCAAGTGTAAATAGTACAAGGGTTATAAAATATAATTTTCCATTTTAAAATACCCGGGGACTAATTTTGACAACTTTTGAAATTCGAGGGACTAGACTTGCCATTTATGCAAACTTTGTATGTTTTCACTTGATTTTAATCATTTTACATCTGAAACATATAAAAACACATTTTCATGATATTTATAACATTTATTGGTTATTTGTGTGCTTTTGGTCGTTTATGTGGGTTTAAACAGGGTAATAAATATGTGTATTTAGCAAGGTTGTCAGGATCGGGATCCTACCTAGGATCGTTTTCGGCTTTGCAAGATCGGGATCGTAGGATCGGATCCTACCTAGGATCGTTTTCGGCTTTTCCTTTACATATGTATACAAACCAATTTTAAAAACCTTCCTCTCAAAAAAAGTAAAAACAAGTAAAAAAAAAAACAGGATCGGATCGTTCACGATCCTACGATCCTACGAGCGATCCCACGATCCTGTAACGATCCTACCTGAAAAAAGGGTTACTAACAGGATCGGATCGTTCACGATCCTACGATCCTACGAGCGATCCCACGATCCTGTAACGATCCTACCTGAATTACGATCCCGTAACGATCCTGCTCGTTTTGTGTGTGTAGGATCGTAGGATCGTACGATCCTACGAGCAGGATCGCGATCCTGACAACCTTGGTATTTAGACACATATCAAACCTCTACCCAAACACGACCCATTTATTAATCGTGTCAAGAAACTCAACCCTAACCTACACCTGCATAACACGTGTAACCCATTTCTGACCCGTTTAACCTGTTTAAATAAATAGGTCAAGTAGTGAATAAGGTTGGTGGTTTGTTGATTTAACTAGTTTAAATGAAAAAATGATATAAGGATTTAAAATATGATAAAAATAACAGACAAATTACTATACGACAATTTTCTCAGTTATAAGCGTCAATTTTTATGATATTTGAGGTATAATCGTAATTCAATCATATTAAGTACATAACACAATACATTTAATCCACATCCAACATAAAAAGGCATGTTATATATTTTATTTTTAGAGTCTTATATACTTAAACGGGTTCGCGGGTTGACCTGTTTAATATTTACTCAACCAAAACACGACCCATTTATTAAACGGGTTGACCTGTTTTTGACCCAAACCTGTTTATCCTCAACCCAAACCTGTTTAACTTCGTATCGGGTTCGTGTCGTTTATCGTGTCATGTCAAGAATTGTCACCCCTAATTAATAGTGGTTGTATGTATCTCAATATACCTACAAATTTGGATGGGGTCCTCTACAACTCTACAAGTCAAATTTATACAATTCATTGACTAAAATAAGTATCCAATAATACTATAAGGGGATTGGGAGTGGTGGGCGGTTTGGCCAAAGGGCTCCTCAACCCGCCGGTATGCACACTCCTTTGGCCATCAGGTTGCTTGAACGGGTTGGCTACCGGGTTTTTAACCCGTTGTTGAAGCCGTTTGAAGGGGCAAAATTGCAAAATAAAATTGACCGTTTGGAGGGTTGAATTTGTATATTTATTAGAGCGTTGGCATTGAATGCAGTCAAAAAAAAAAAAAAAAATATATATATATATATATATATATATATATATATATATATATATATATATATATATATATATATATATACATTTTGTTCACAGCTTCATTTCGAAGCTTAAAAAAATATATATATACTTGTAGTATAACCGACCCAGCAATGTTATCGTGGATGATTGAGCAAAAAAAACAAATTGTGATCTTTAGATGTCTATTATTATGTTATGGACTTTATCGTACTTTTATTTTAATGGTTATGTAATGAACTTTTATTTTTATTATTATGAAATGTTATGTGTTTTAGTTATAAATTGTGTAGTTTAATAGTTTAGGGGGGAAAATAAAAAATTTGAGAGGGCTGGAAAATCATGGGCGCCAGTGAAATTAGTTGGGAGGGTTGGAGGGTTGAGCTGAGTTGGCAGAATTTGATTGGTCAAATTGAGAGGGTTGGATATTTGGGAGGGTTCCACTCCCAATCCCAATCCCCTAATAGCATAGCCTTTGACCAATTCATAGTTAAAATGATTGTTAATAGTAAAAAGGCTTAAATAAACCTTTTACAGTACTAACGAGGGTATGAGCCCGCGCGTTGCCGTGGGGTTTTTGTATACGCAAGTTAGCCAAAAAAAAAAAGAGTGACGTTGTTACTATATTGCGTTAGTAACAAAAACGACGAAATATGTGTATGTAAGACTACTTTCAATGCTTGCATACTTGCAAGAAGGTAAAGGTGTGGCAGCAAGAATATTTGACATCATTTAAAAGCAGCTCATTTTAATTGCAAGAAACCAAGCGCACTTTTTCTTTGGCAACAGCTTTGCAAATTACCAACATCTTCAAAGAAATGACACTTCATGACACCTCAATGGTAACATGAGTTTGTTTTTTTTTTTTGAACAAAAGGAGTTTCTGAATCCTCTAAAAACAGACATGACTCTGTTTTCTTAATCACATCTTGCAAACCTTCTTTTAGCAGTCTCAGTTTGCTCGGGACCGTCCCAGTCACTTGTACTGGATGTTTAATCTGCAGTTCCATATTGCACCTCTTCGTCTATCACTCCAAAATATTTAACCTCGTATTCTGGCGCCACTTCCTTCTTCTGTCTGATCCTATGAACATATGTGGATTCCTGCCAAATATATACATAATTCACATTATTGTCAAGGAATGTCTTTCCAACAACACATTTGTGTCCAAATATTTACCAGTATATAAAGTTATCACTTATTTAATTTTCCACTTTCTTTGTCCTTAAAGGACCATGAAAAAAAAATGAACCCAATTCAATACTTCAAAGATCCAAACCCAATTGCATCAGCAGCCAACTGCACACATTTCTGTCAAAATTCTATATGAAAGCCTCATAGATTTGGGTATGCTCTTTTAACATATAAATGAGGCAATCACTATGTTAGTGAGTGCCTATGGGGCCATGTATAAATGAGGTAAATATGTCATAAGAGAAACATCAACATTTACATTTCGCTATGTACATGTCAGATAAGAAAAACTTGCTTGAAGGGGGGAACCATTAAAATTGGTAAAAGTAACTCACATTCAAATACTTGAGTGTATAGCCTCCTAAATCATTTCATTAAAAAATTCAAATTTACCATCATGAAAATGTTGTTTCTTAATTGTTAACACAACGATAAACTATATAAGTGTCGAAAAATCGGACAAAATGCAACCTGCCCAAAATCGATTGCCAACTTAAAACATAAAGGGAAGGTGCAGATTCATATAGGTCAAACTGTAGGTGTACTAACTCTATAATAGCAAATGAACATATTTAATATAACGATTTCACATCACACGTTAACTGTTGAACATGATTAACAATGCCTAATAGCAGGTAATAAGGTTCAAATAGTTTTGACAATAATACATATGATGTCGAAAATTACCAGAAAATGAGTGTGTCAAAAGTACCCAGAGATGTATGCCGATGGTCAATCTCCACTTGCAGCCCTTGCAACCACAATGCACACAGTCTATTACCTTTTCCTCACGCAAGTGCTTCTGGATTCTACAGACATAAGTTGTGTGGAAGTTGTGGTCACGTGGTTGAATGCATCTTAAACAGCAAAGTCAGTTGTGATCACTTGGTTGAATGCATGTTAAACAGCAAAGTCGTTCATAGACGGGCTGTAATTCAAAATGAAAACATGAGCATGGTTTATAAAACATTTACTTTAACACTCAAAAGATGTAAAGCTTAGAAAGGAACCTGAAAAAATGATTGGTACTCCCAAATAATCTTTCGGAAATTCTACCAGCATGTGATAGCCATCCTGGGAAGATGGTGCGAAGAACTTTGGTATAAGTGACCTACATAAGAAATTTGTGAAAGAAAGCAATATTCAATCAAGAAGACATTTTTTTAATTGATTCATGAATGCGAACTATGGCAGTCTCACCTCGACAACATCAGCACATAAAAAACACTTGGAGACATTTTAGCACTGAACTTGTGGATAATCTGTAATCAATTCCTCTTCTTCATCCTCTTCCTCTTTTTCAACATTGTCATTATCGGCTTATCGCTATCCTTGGCAAGAACCACAACCTCTGAAAGCAACAAATTTAATATGCAAAAGTATCATCAAATCCGATCATAAACACAATTTCATTAATTTAAAATTTTAAAAAGTAAAGCATGAATTAATTTTGTTTTTGTTTTTGTTTTTTTTTTTTTTTTTTTTTTTTTTTGTGTTTGATGCTAATCAATTCTTGCATTTTATGAAAGTCTTTATATACCTGCTGCGTATGAAGCTTTACAAACAACATCAGCAAAGTAACCTACAAAAAATTAGCCAGGGAAAAAAGGAAAAAACTTTTTTACGTCATATTAGTTATGAGTAATGGAAGTCATATTAGTAAGTTATGAGTACTGCAAAAGTTTAATAGTTACATGAGACGTAAAAAAGTTTGTTGCTATTGTTAAAGGCTGATAAGATGCCAACACATTCACAGAAAGTAACGCTAAATAGTTATGAGTAGTGGAAGTCGTATTATCCTGATACGCAAGTTGAAATATATGCATAAGATGTACCTTGCTGAGTATGTGTTCAGGAGGCAGTCGCATGAGCAACATCTGTTGGAGTTGCCCGCTGAACATCTATGAGTATAGGCTGCGCACATTCAAGTGTGTTGTCAGCATCTATTGGAGGCTGCTGCCTGCACCTTTTTGGAGCACGGCTTCCAGGGTCATTTCCCTGAAGGTGTACCTAACCTGGCATACCAAGAATGGGTAATATTAACTGAGGGTGCTCATTAAAAGCCACAAACATATTGACAGCAAGTATCTGAGAAACTTCAGAAGTACTGCAAATCATATGATGCTCACACGTAAGCTGAAACATATGCGTAAGACGTACTTCGGCCAGTGGACGCCGACGACGTGCTGGCAGCAACAGCGGCTTTTGGTAGATCAAATTATTTTCTTACCGGTCCGGCATCTTCTTAATGACTTCAACTCTTCTGATCGCCTCTAAGATTTCTCGAAATTCCTTGAGCTGTCATTGCAACAAACACAAACTGAGGCTAGTTCTTATGTAAAGGTCATATCAATACCTCATACTGTTAGCATAAAAGGCTACAGATTACCATATGATGTTCCAAGAGTTCCTTGTGGCGCGCGCTCGTGTCTTCCAAACCACGAACCAACCGCATTCCTGATCCAAACCCAGTTGCTTTAAACAACAGAAGCATCACATCCTTTAGTGGACCTCCAACGACAATGCGTCGGTCCAACGTTCGCAATTTGTTTGCTTAAATGGCGATCATGCTGCAATCAACTCTCCGGCAATGCTGATATGGATGTGAAAAATAAACAAAATCAGTCAAGGTTATACGTCTCAAAGGGCAAAATAATTAACTTTATTGCGGGTAATCTTTTACTTATAATATTACCAGCACCATAGCATCAGACCAATATAAAGTCGCAAAAGTATGTGATTAACGAAAATAATAACCGGTGATAACTACTGATATTTTAACCACAGTAGTCAAAATGGGTTTGGTTCAAAACAGGTAATTTTTGGTACGGGTCAGGTCAGGCTGTCCAAAAACATTCCTTAAAATTTTAATCCAGTATAGGTAACCAATAACTACAAAGGTTACATTACATCACAGATTATCTCTTTTTTTTATGCAATAAAATTAGTAAATAACAATTTTGACGACTTTCGACCGGTCTCCTTTTTATCTGCTTTCATTCTATTTAAACAATTGATCCATTAACAGATAGAATATTGCCAAATTGGCTCATTCATAAGGCTATAGTTAAAATAGCCTGTTACAAAAATAACGTGAATTATATACGGTCTTCAAAACTAATATAGTTAAATAAGTAGTTAATAGTATACCTCCAAAATCGACTTCACCATCAGCTAAACCCTTCGTAAGTGCTATCAAACATATTGGCAAATTGGTAATTGCCAAGTTAAAGCCAACCATTAAACCCCAACCATATTCACCCCTTTATTGCTGCTGTTTGACAGCAGCCCCAAACGCCCAATAAAAGGACCCAAAATCCCATAATACCACACCCAAATACCCCATAAAATACTGTGACATAACATGTTACCTGCTGTTACACCTTCAAAAGTGTCTTTGTCTTCGAGGAGCTTCATAAATTGTCCAACCTCTGTCCAAAATTGTCGAACCTTTTTTAGGTTGTCTCAGCCCTGCATTTTCAGTTTAACACCAATATTCCACATTAGTAGCATGTATGTAAAAGATTGTCATTTAAGGCCTACTTTAAGAAGCTATATTTTACATATAAACATAAAAGGGTAGGTTTATGTAATTACAAAATTGCAAATAGTTATATTTTTTACCTTTGTTTTTTGGTAACCCATTTTGGCAGTTATCTTCAACTTACACATTCCCAACAGTGTTTGGTTTACTAAGCAGTTTGGGTTTGTATTTCCTTCAAGTTGTTTAACCTCCAACTCGAGGTGTACGTGTTGATTTACTAAGCAGTTTGGGTTTGTATTTCCTTCAAGTTGATTTACTAAGC